>JAQMYF010000011.1:2522277-2538070 GCA_030014195.1 Neosilurus mollespiculum | reverse complement strand
ATTGACTTTGGTGCATTATTAGTTTTTTTGTAGCATCAGATTTAAAATTTACTACCCTCTTAAGTCACTGGCGGACATAAATGTCCCATTAAGTCCCATTAAAACCACATTTTTTAATCTCATAACCATTACAAAATATAATCATGCATTCTGTAATGTTAGAGTTTTATTTAAGAGAAAAATAGTAAAATTTGTCCTTTTTAATGTTCACCACTAAAATCAACCAATTCCCCCATTACAGGCCTCTGCAGACCCTGTAATATCCGCAAAGTGGAAACGATCTGTGGAATCCACGAGGAAATGCAGTACCCAGTATTTGCCCTGTGAAGACTGACCCACGCACAGCCTAAGGTGTCTGTAGTGAGAGACGGAGAACGACCGTGACTAAGCAGAATTTTAGAAGGGTACGTTTACTTTTAGTTAATCAGCCCTCATACTAGTAGTAGATACATATATGTGTCAGTGTGTGTGTGTGTGTGTGTGTGTGTGTGTATACATTACATGTACTATTACTAGTACAGTACTAATGTAGCCTCTGGTTTTGTCATGTTTGTAGGACTAATTAATAAATAACGCTTACCTTAGATGCTTGTTATTAATTCCAGATAGAACATAGAAATAAAACCTACCAGTCAATGTTGTTGGCACGATTTTCACGGCCATCATTTGCATCCAAGGACTCGACCGGGAGTTCCACGTTGTTAGCAATTGCAGCCTGTGGAGGAGCTACCAGTCGGAACCGATAAGGCTCTATAACCGCGGCCTGTAAATTGTTTAATCCCCCATCGACACTTTCATCACTGTTCGATGTAAGTAAGTTGGGGGCTGAATAATTGTTTAAGTCCTCACTCCTATCGCTAAAAGACTCGTCCGAAGGGAATGGAGAAGCTTCTATATCGCTGGCGGCCATTGTACTATAGCGAAGCTAGGCTGTTGTTTTCTGTAATCTACGTCACATCATCATGTGACCAACTTAGGCTCCGATGTGAGTGTACTCGGGAATGTTCGGAAAACACTGAAGTTTCTCAGCTGGCTTTAATAACCACAGTGTGTATTGGTCAAAAAAAGCCGTGGTTGTATTTATATAAGCCAACCAAACAATTTACATGATTTTGCATTGTTAATTAAGACATGTTCTTTAATATTCCACAAAGCAACCGAAAGACACATCACTGATTTCACATTACATAGGAATCTGGTCACGTTTTATACAGTTTCAAATAACTAAAAAAAAAAAAATACACAATTTATTTAAGTGATACTTAACGCAAAGTTAAATCAAATACACAGAAATTACTCTGGAAAGTTTTAAGATAGCAGCTGTTTTGGTCATTTAAATTTTTCAACACCTCCTGATTATACCCCTCAGTCATGCTTCTGACCACTACATAAAATCTACCCACATGCACAACTATGTTAGACGTGTTGCACAACTCATACAACACCGTGATGCTGTAGAAAAAGTTGAATCTTGTTAACCTCACATGACAAGACAAAGCAAAATTAATCCGCTCACCCAGCAGTCACAACGAGCACACGCCCCTTTTTGCAGGCCCACGACTGCTTAATTTTTCTCCAAAAGAAAATGCAACGTAGCCTCTCTTAGAAAAAAACACTTAGCTTATACTGCCACCTAGTGGTGAATACAATTCATAATCCTGAGCTTAGAAACAGAATTCAATCAAAATCATCCTACGGCAAAATGAAAAATATCGTTTCTCTGTAGGCGCTACACGTGCCGTTATGTAACTGGGAGAGACAGCACACTGCAGAGGTGTACTAAGAGACCAAATGCAATAAATGTCAATGATGAAACTAATTTTAGCATACTTTGGTGTATATTCTACAAGATTTAGGTGCAAATCCTATATACATGGGGGGAACGTGTCATAACTTTAGGCTACAATTAATTCATTGCTGGCTACTGCAAATTCTGTGGACAACATTGTTCACCAGTGTTCAACATACACAAGTGACAATAACGAACAGTGTTTGTAAAACTTTTACAAATTCAGTGGAAATTTTTAATTCTGTTCGACTTACATTTAAAGTAAATTGAAACCTGGGCCTGTGGAAAATACTTCATCATACACCAGCATGTCCCCTAACCACCTGAGCTATCACTGCTGAGAGAACCACAGATAATCCATAGTCATTATTAAAACTTTCAGAAATAAGGCTGTGTTGTTACAGCTTAGTTATTTAATTATAGACTCTGCAAACTTACATGACTGGTCACTTGTGGATGAAAGGCTTGTTTACACAACACAAATAAAGTTAACATTAAGAGAAAATTTAATAAATCTTGAAAAGTGATTGCGGTGATTTTGCAGACATCAGAGAGACCCAGTGTAAATCAGATCAGATCTCTATAAACTCCCACAACAGGGTCGAATTCAGGCAACAGACAGATTACCTGACCGGCGGCTTCAATATCAGAAATGTTTGGTCTCCATAAGAACACTCAAGCCAATTCGGGTGAAATTCTTCCTTTCACCTGACAGTGGCAGTAAAGTTAACACAATTCGCTCAAATTAATCTCTTGAATTTACTGAAAGACAGTCATGTAAACAGACAAAGCATGAAGTTAACAATGAGAAGGGGCGATTTACAAAAGAGAGGGGCACGAGAATACTATTTCCACCAAGAGCAAAAGTAAACTCGAAAGATTTGGGCTGAGCGATACGAGTTAAAAACTGTACCACAATATTTTTCAACATTTTTTGGACAAAAATATTTATCGCAATCATTTTATAATTGTCAAAGACAAAAGAACATGACAGGACACTCAGTCTGTTAGTATGTATGCAGACACCATGGGGCGCTCACTGCTCACATGCTCTTCTGCACACCTGAGCTCCATTGCTGTATCTACACCCTGCATTTTTCCTCCCATGAATTCTCCTCCTCCTCCATCTCCTGTACTGCTCTCTTATCATACATACATCATATCATAAAATATTTCTTTAACTATTTCTACATCATACAGACACTGATATGTTTATGGGGTCAAAACCTGTTTATTTTGGAAGTTCATATTTCAGCTAAATAGCAATAACAACATGATGATGCTTAATTGGCGAATGATACAAATCATGTCATATCACAATAACAATAATTTACTGATACATCGCCCAGCTTTACTCTTAACATGAAAGTATATAAAGATGTCACTGATTTCACTGCACTAAACCAACAGACTGGGACATACACCCACTTCAGCACTGATGCCTTAATCCAGGGGTTCCCAGTCCAGTTCCTAGTGATCTACCTTCCCGAAGATGTTCGCTCCAACCCTAATTACGCCTACCTGACCATCCAATCATCTGATCAAGACTTAAAACTCGCAGATGAAGACGTAAAGCAATGACTGCATTTCTCAGATTCGGGTTAGAAATAAAATCTTGAGGGAGGTAGACCCCCAGGAACAGGAATGGGCAGCCCCTGCTTTAATCCATGCAGTTAAAACAACCACCACCAGAGCCCGGGCAAATCCATCTCACAACTTCTGGTTACATCAGGCCGAGGGCATGCACTGCATGCAATGTTTACAGTACGAACCATGTCACCAACTCTCGGACTTATTTGACCAGTTTGGTGGCTTTAATGTTCAAAACAGAGCAGGTTGGATTAACTCACCAATCTCACACATGACTCCACTGCAATCAATCAATACAACCAATCGCTGATCTCTGCTACGACCAATCACGCATCAGCGCCGGGTCCCGCCCCTCTCACCCCGGTTTTTAAACGAGCCCTGAGAGTAAACGTGTTTCCTTTACGGTTAATATTCAGTCATTGATGCTTCTTAAGTAGAAAGTGTAGTCTGGTATGGTCCAAAATAGATGCAAAATTAAACGTGTTTCATGAAAAACTGTCTGAAATCTAATGTGACACAAATAACCGGCATGCAAATCAACCGCCAGTGACGTCACGCAAGGTCTTCCAAAGCCTTCAGTAGGCGCTTTCCCCTGAAAAGAAGTTGATACACACTGGAAGTGACGCTGTGTGTGTGATGTAGACTGGTACTGGGGGTCCATGATTTCACTTCAGCACGATCTAACAGGTTGTTCGGCCAGCACGCGCGCACAGAAAGTTGGAAACCGACCCGTTTTCAGGTAATCAGGATACGGTGGTGTCCCCACCACTACTGTACTATTGTCACGCGTTGGCCCAGAGTCCGGCGGGAGAGCCACACGATATCTTCGGTTTACTCATCAGCTCTCCACATGACACGGATGGACAGTACGCTAGCTAATACGGGCGAGCTAGCACACAAAGCTTCACAAGCATCACATGAAGAAAAACCAAAAACAAGGAGAAAATGGTGCGGAGATTAATTATTTCCGTAACCTACCTCATCCTCATCCTCGTCGCTGCCGCTCGTGCAGAAACCCGCGTCCTTCTGGCGCGCGAGCCGCTCACTGAGCCTCAGCACGCGCAGTAAAGTCTGATCTTCTTGCAGCGTAAGCGCAACGTTAACGGGCCTCGGCTCTGTCGGGCCGCCCGCCGCCACCGCTTCCAGCCACCGCCGACCGACCCTCAAACGCCTCCCGGATTTCTGTCGACTGCGAGGCGCCCACGGCCGCGCCGGAAAGCGACACCGTGCCGGAGCAGACGGGCTCACGCCCGCGAAGACAACCGAAGCAGGCAATCCCCCTCCAGCTGCCGCCATTATTATCCCACGACAACAACAACGACGCCGCTCTGCTTTGGGGAGGAACAAAATGGAAAGGCGCGCGATTGCGCGTGGAGAAGTGCATGCTGGGAAATTGAGTTTGTTTTTTTTCTGTAGCATCCCGTGCTAACCCTTTCTCTGTTTTTTTTAGCACGGCTGCTGTACTATTTGTACTATGTAATATTAAACATACACAGTATTTAATAATGTACTATTAAACATACACAGTATTTAATAATGTCATTATGGTCAGAAATGCTGTGTATTCTTTCACAGTTGAGCTAAAAGTTCTGATAAAAACAAAATAAAAATCCTGTGTGGTGATTTTCTTTCTTTTTCCTCCACTTTGCTTAAAACCTCACACAGGTCTTTATCTAACGTCAATTAGTCCAATGTGCATGTTTTGGGACTGTAGGAGGAAACCGGAGTACCTGGAGGAAACTCGAACCGAGTACCTTCGTGCTGTGAGGCAGACGTACCTCTACAAATATTAATGCAGTAGTTAAATAACAAGCCTGATATTTGGATTTGTGAAACATCACAGAACAGGAACTTGTTAAATGTATAATTAAACTAAGAAGACAGGTGATAAAAATGAAGGCGCAAATCAGTGAGTGAAAGAAAGTGAAAGAAAACTCATTATTAACCTTTCCTGATTTCGCACTAGTTGGAATCACAGCAAAAATGTATTTATTTATAACCCATTTGTGTTTATTCCAAACCAACATTATATATATATATATATATATATATATATATATATATGTATATATACACATTTTAATAAACTGTTATGTCCGCATAAATATGACATGATGATGGAAATTACTCAGACATCAGTTATGTAATTTGTCTTTAATTAGTTCTACAGTATAATTTGTTAATTTTCTGAAGCGCCTAATCCTAATTAGGGTCATGGGGAGGCTGGCGCCCATCTCAGCCAACTCTGGGCGAGGGCGGAGTACACCCTGGACAGCTCACCAGGCCATCGCAGGGCAGAAACATGCTGATGGCTATGCAGCCTACTCTTTACAAAAATCAGCAATGTTTTTTTACATGCCTCTCACCATAGACTGTAAGAGATATGGCTTGTGATAACCCAGTGAGCTGCACTGGCGGGACAGCAGTGACATCCCGTTGATAGTTGGGCTTGGGCTCCCGAGTGGTGCATCGACAAGGTGCACGACTATCAACCCGGAGATTGTAAGTTCGAATCCCAATTGATGCCACAGCCATCGGAGCTAATTGGCCAAGCTCTCACGGGAGGGAAGGATGGCATACGATCACTTCCCTGTCACTCACAGCGATCACCAGCCAATCATAGGCATCTGTGAGCTCATTTGCACAGGGGGGCAGATAGCCCTCTGAGTGGCACACAATAGCCCTCAAAGTGTGTCGGCCCCTAAATACGCATGCACAGCAGTTCGAAAAAAGGGGGTGGCAGCATTGCATGTCAAAGAGGGGGCATGTGCATGTTTACACCCATTCCTGGTTTGTGGGTTATCATGTGATAGGGAAGGCAATACTTGATGGGTGGAAATTGGATACGACTAAATTAGGGAGAAAAATGGGAAAAAATCCCCCAAAAAAGGAGATGGTGGGGCTTGAACCCCCAACCTTGGGAAGAGTAATCCGGGCCACCACTGCCCCCAGTATAATTTATTTTCATTTAAACAACTACGGACCCATTTTCACCACTGTAAAGATTATGAACATTGTAGTTATCATTTAACTTTATGTTAAAACATGTTATACTAAAAATAACCAACCAAAAGTATACAGACACCTGACCATCAAATGACCAAAAGTGTATTCCAGATCATTCCAAAGGTGTTCAATACTCGAGCATTGAGGTCAGGGCTTAGTGAAGGACACCCAAGTTCTTCTTCCAGTTCACACTTGGTGAACCAGGTCTTCAGTGAGCTTGCTTTGTATACAGAGGTATTATCATGCTGGAACAGTGGGTCTCATAGTTCCAGTGAAACTGTAATGATAAAACAGAGACATGCTACACTTTCTAATACTAATTGTGTGCTATAAACTTGGACTGTTTTGTATTGGATTTATTTTTTTCAGTGTTATTAATAATAACACCCTATTTTCAAACTAATTCTACATATCATTTGTGTTTTATACTTATTTCTTGTTTGTCTAAATTGATTCAGTCCACATAACGTGTGTGTGTGTATTTTACCCAGGGGTTGGGACCACTGGGCTCTATATACAAATAGAAGTTTGCACAATAGCTTACAAGTGCACTTCTTCCATACCATACAGTCAAGCTGCTCCCAAAACAGCTCAGTCGGGTTGAGAGCCGTTGATCATGTTGGCCACTCCATTACTGACAGAATACTGCTTCTTCTCTAAGAGTGTTTTGGTTTATTGTGCTGTTGTATGAGGAAACAAGGTCCACTCAAGTGCCATACACAGGGTATGGCATGGTGTTGCAAAATGGAGTGATATCCTTCCTTGTTCAAGATCCCTTTTAGCCTTAACAAATCTCCCACTTTACTAACACCAAAGCACCCCAGACCATCACATTACCCCCACCATGCCTGTGAGATGGTGCCAAGCAAACTTTCAGCATCTTTTCATTTGTTCTGCACTTGTAGTGAATTTTAATAGGAATTCATGTGTGGAAATCTGCATAATTCCACCAAAATATTAATATCTGTTTTCAGCAGTGTGTACTGCTGGAAAGTGTCGCCTGACAGGAGTAGGGGGTACCAATATGGTGACCATGATTTCAATTCATTTGAACCGTGTACATCTCCACTTGTATATATAGGGGGGATTCCACATAGCAGCTGCCATTTTTAAATGTATTTAACGGCCCGCCACCAGATGGCTCTGATGAATTATCTTATAAATTATGGGGAAAATAATAATGAAAAGGGTGTGGCTTTGTTGCATATTTATGAGATCTGTGGTTGTACTTGCTTCTTATTTTTGCATCAGAACAGCAGCCTTTCATTATGTTTTTGTCTGAAAAGTGTTATATACTGCTTTGTCTACAGACATACAGAAGTTGGTTCTGTATAGCACCTTCCTCGACCATACATTCATTCCCTGTCAGATCGGAGCATAATTACCTGTTAGAGGTTTTCATTAATTAAACCTGGGGATTTATTAATTATTTTGGATGCACTTAACAGACTAGATCAGCTTTCCACCTCATGCTGAAAAGGGAAAATCCCATATTAAATCAGAGGAGAGATTATGTGGGAAATACAAGTTAAACTAGTTATTCAGGCCAAACTAAATAAAAAATACAGCAATAGATTACTGCATAGCCTATATATATATATATATATATATATATATATATGTCCCCAGGAATACATCCCAAAGAATCAGATCCTGGCGTATTATAAAATAATTATATTTTTATAATACGTGTGTGAGATGGCAAGAGGCATTTTGCGTGTAGGAAATATGCATTTTTTTTTTTTAAAACAACAGTGTAAATAGAGGTGCACAGGACTCCCGCCGGCCGCCTTTATAGAAGGGGCGGATTCACGTGACCTGTGCATCATTTTGCAGGTTTTTCTTTGTAAAAGAAAGTGGCGGATTCGTGTGACGTGTCATAATTTCATGGGTTTTTCTTTGTAAAAAGGGGAAGATTCGTGTGACGTGCAAAAATCAGTCACTTGAGCCGTTCAAAAACAAGCAAAAATGACTGAACTGCTTCCGAAGCGCTTCGCTCGTAATCGAGCTACTCTGAATTCACAGTGATGTACCAGTGGAGGCCTGGAGATGTTGATTTGAAATAGCTGTGGAGTTTTTAACCAGACTGATCAACAAAAATCTCGGACAGTGAAAGGATGCCTGAGGAGTAGAGCAGAATGGGTCTTGTACCAATTTCCATGAACAAGGGAGATGTGCAGAGCTGCTGTAACTACAGAGGCATAAAGTTGTTGAGTCACACCATGAAGTTATGGGACAGAGTAGTGAAATCCAGGCTGAGAGCAGAGGTGGTGATCAGTGAACAGCAGTATGGTTTCGTGGCATGAAAGAGCACCACAGATACCATGTGAGAATGTTGATGCAGAAGTACAGGGAAGGTCAAAAGGAGTTGTACAGTGTGTTTGCAGACTCTGAGACAGCATACGACAGAATACCAAGAGAGGAGTTGTGGTACTGTATGAGTAAGTCAGGAGTGGCAGAGAAGTACGTGAGGTTGGTACAGGATGAGGTATGTATGAGGACAGTGTAACAGTGGTGAGGTAGGAACGATGGACTGGTTCAAGGTGGAGGTAGGATTGCATCAAGGGTCGGCTTTGAGCCCATGGACTATGATGTTTGCGGATGACATTGTGATCTGTAGTGAGAGCAGGGTACGGGGGAGATAAATCCATAGAGGTGGAGGTACACACTGGAGAGAAAAGGAATGAAAGTCAGCAGGACAGCAAGACAGAGTAAATGTGGGAGGCGGGAGAAGTGCAGCTGAAAGGAGTAGAGATGATGAAGGTTGATGAATTTAAATTGAAGAGTGACAGGAAAGGTTTATAAGAGAGTAGTGAACCCAGTTATGCTGTATGGTTCGGGGACGGTAGCACTGACAAAAACACAGGCAGCGGAGCTGGAAGTGACAGAGATGAAGATGCTGAGATTTTCTCTGGGAGCAACAAGAATGGACAGAGTTATAAATGTTGTAATGTCAGAAGGACAGCACAGAAAGCAGTGTTTGGCAATACAATGAGAGAGGCCAGATTGAGACGGTGTGGACTTGTGCAGAGGAGGGATAAAGGGTATATTGGTCAAAGAATGTTGATGATGGACCTGCATGGTAGGAGGAGAAGACGAAGGATAAAGAGGAGATTTATGGATGCGGTGAGGGAGAACATGCAAGTGTCACGTCAAGGTGTGACAGAGAGGGATGCAGAGGACAGAGTGACATAGTGAAGGATGATCTGCTGTGGCAACTCCTAACGGGAACTGCTGAAAAAAAGATGATGGCTGGAATGCGCTAGTTTCCCTTGTTAGCTTCTTCAATCTGGGCATGTTCAGCAGGGTAATGGTGTTTTAAGTGTCTAAGTAAGTTTGTTCTGAATGTTTTCGTGGTGGTTCTGTGGCCAGACATGTATTACAAATTGCGAGCTTTATGTCTTCACTCACAGTGTAGCCTGTGGCTTTAAGTGTGTGCATGACTGACATAATTACCATAGGGACCGGCTCAGAATCAGAAATATGTGCGACTATGTCTGGTCAGGCTAATGACAGAAAATCATCCGATTCTGGTCTCTGGTTGGTTTCTTGGTGCATCTTTAATTATAAAGGGTTCACTTTGGGAATTGGTGTATTGCATGCTTCATATGTAGGGAACCACAAATTCTACTAAAACATGGACAGTAAGCAATTTAATTTGGAACAGAATACTACATACCGTGCCAAATAATATATTATAGATTGCCTAAGTTTTAAATACATGTATCTTTATTAGACAAGTTCAGTTGTCAAGACCTCAATACTTCATGTGAGGGCATCTGTGCTTCCTTAACTATCTTGACTGAGTATTGCTCCGCCCATATTGTCCACAGAAGTACAGTTACCGTCCTGTATGATTCTGCTGATGGTGGTGGAGATCACTCCAGATTGTAAATCTCTTCCCACACTGTCCACAGTGTTAAATCTTTTTTCATGTATGGATGAACACTCATGCTTCTGGAGAGAACCCCGTCGAGTAAAACTCCTCCAGCACTGTCCACAGTGATATGGCTTCAGTCCTGTGTGGATGTGCTTGTGCCGTTGGAGAGAATTCTGACGAGTAAAACTCTTCCCACACTGACCACACTGATACGGCTTCACTCCAGTGTGGACATGCTTATGCTTGTGGAGGGTGCTCCGACAAGCAAAACTCTTCCCACACTGTCCACAGAGAAACGGCTTTTCTCCGGTGTGGACGCGCTCGTGCCGGTGGAAAGACGTCTGGTGAGAAAAACTCTTCCCACACTGTCCACAGTAATACGGCTTCTCTCCTGTGTGGATGCGCACGTGGTGATGGAGAGAACTGTGATGAGTAAAACTCTTCCCACACTGTCCACACTGATGCACCTTCTCTCCGGTGTGGATACGCTCATGCTGTTGGAGAGAACTTTGTCGAGTAAAACTCTTCTCACACTGCGCACACTGATAGGGCCTTTCTCCTGTGTGGACACGCTCGTGCTGTTGGAGAGACCTCCAACACTTAAAACTTTTCTCACACTGTCCACACTGATACGGCTTCTTTCCTGTGTGGATGTGCTCATGCTCTTGGAGAGAACCCTGGGAAATAAAACTCTTCCCACACTGTCCGCAGTGATATAGCTTTCCTCCTGTGTGGATACGCTCGTGCAGTTGGAGAGAGCTCTGCCGAGCAAAACTCTTCCCACACTGTCCGCAGTGATGCGGCTTCACTCCTGTGTGGATGCGCCTGTGATTTTGGAGATTACTTGGATGATTAAAACTCTTCCCACACTCTCCACAGCGATAGACCTTTTCTCCTGTGTGCATACGCTCGTGCTTTTGGAGAGAACTCTGTCGAGTAAAACTCCTCCCACAATCTGAGCAGTTGTACATCTGGAAAACAAAATAACATGATTTAAAATGTTGAAATAATTCAAAATTACTGTAATATTGGTCAATCCTCAAATCACTTATCTCAAATGGCTGTAATACACCGAATGTCAGGGATGCAGATGGACCAGGTAAATTAATATTAATACATAGATAAACATTTGAGTGTGGTTCATGAGTAAAAGCAAATTAACAGTATTTCATGAAACAAACACCCTAGGCATTTCATTCGGAGTGACAACTGCTGCTGATGACGGTGGAACAGCTGACCTGCGGTCAACGTTATATAAGGGCTATGTTATTTATACAGTGGTGCTTGAGAGTTTGTGAACCCTTAAGAATTGGATATATTTCTGCATAAATTTGACCTAAAACATCAGATTTTCACAACTTCTAAAAGTAGATAAAGATAAGAGTATATAATAACACATCATAGAATATCACATGAGCGTCCTTCGCAGGGTGGCGGGGCTCTCCCTCAGAGATAGGGAAACTCAGTCATCTGGGAGGAGCTCGAAGTAGAACCGCTGCTCCTCCGCGTTGAGAGGAGCCAGTTAAGATGGCTCAGGCATCTGATTAGAATGCCTCCCGATTGCCTCCCTGGTGTGGTGTTTCGGGCATGTCCAATCGGGATGAGACCCCGGGGTCAACCCAGAACAAGCTGGAGGGACTACATCTCTCTGGTGAGATGGTCTGCTCTGGGAACACCTTGGGGTCCCCCCTGGAAGAGCTGGAGGAAGTGGCTGGGGAGAGCAACATCTGGACCTCGCTGCTCAGGCTGCTGCCCCCGCGACCCGACCCAGAATCAAGTGGAAGATGATGATAATGAGAATATCAGATATATCATATTTGCCCTCAACTCTTTGGAACGAAATGGGGCACTTGAGGCTGGCATGTTGTTATTTTTCCTTAATCAACCTATAAATCTAACAAGCGTGGTCAATCTTTAACAATCACCTTAAAATTTAAATTACTCTCACTCACTCGCCCAACCGCTTAATCCTACAATCAGGTCACTACCTCAGCGAACACTGGGTGAAGGTGGGGTACACTCTGAACAGCACGCCAATTCATCACAGGGAAACACACACAACCTTTCACACTCACACCTAGCAGCTATTTGGAACAGCCAGTTAGCCTAAAGTGCATGTCTTTAGACAGTGGGAGGAAACCAGTGTACCAGGAGGTAACCATGAAAAGAACAGGGAGAACATGCAAACTCTAGACAGAAATGCCCAGGACTGGAACCTAGGACCTGTGCTAACCACTACACCACCCAAAGTATAAATTAAGTTGTATTTTAAATACCCATAATTCCCCTTAAATCACAACACATAAAGAAAACACCTTTAAAATATTAAGGGGGTTCAAAGTAACCCCTTAAATAACGTTTCATGGTAAAAATAAGGGGTGTGTTGTAGAAATGAAGGGGCTCTTAATTTAAATTCAGTGGTTTGGTATATTATGCTCTCCACAACAATGCCACTAGCAACATGGCGGCGATGCACACAATCAGTGTTTGAGTAGGCCTCAGCCGTCAGAACTCGACTTCTGGTTTAACCAATAACGGAAAAGGGAAGAGAACGAAGAGGAATCTGGTTCTGACCTGTTTACAAAACCGAACTCGGTCATTAAAGCGGTGTAGAAAAGATTCGGTGGAATTGCGTTATGAAACTCCCGAGACCGAGCCGTTAGCCACGGACCAGCCCGAGTCCAGAACCTCGTCTGCCTGTTAACCGAACCGCGAGCAACTCGGGTGAAACGTTTCACTTTCACTCACTTTCGGTGTAGGTACACTCACTACCAGGTCCCACGCAGGCATGGAAGCGCGCGCTCTTTCACATGCAGCTCCGTCTCCAAGCCACACACCGTGCTCCAAACGCAGGCCTGATGACGTCAACAAACCGGGACAGCCTCCTAAACACCATGCGTTAGCGTGTCCGCCATATTGGTAGTGGCAAGCTTGAAAATTCAGTTTTATTTGATCAGCGCCTTTTACAATCGACATTGTCGCAAAGTATCTTTACAAAAAGCACTAAAACATCACTAAAAACACCTATCCATTCATTTAAATATTCACTGCTATATGTTGATTTAGTGCCAGCAAATTACTGAGACAAAACAAAACTGGTGGGGAAAAGTTCAGAAATCGGTCTCAAAGTAGGGAGGCATGGTGGTGTAGTGGTTAGCACGTCTGCCTCACAGTCAGGAGGTCCTGGGCTGGAGTCCTGGGCATTTCTGTGTGAAGTTTGTATGTTCTCCCTGTGCTTGCATGGGTTTCCTCCGGGCACTCAGGTTTTTTCCCCACAGTTAAAAGACAAGCACATTTGGCTAATTGGCTGTTCCAAATTGCCCCTAGGTGTGAACGTGAGTGCGAATGATTGTGTGTGAGGGTGTTGGCTCTGTGATGGCTATTCATGGTAGACCCCGCCTCACCCAGAGTCGGTTGACATAGGCTCCAGCCTCCCAGTAGAATTAAGTGGTTCAGCGAAAGCATGGACATAACCACGTATTCTTTGGGGGGGACCACGATATCTCAGTCCACATACATTTCCTCATTATATGATATATATATAATATACGTTATGTTTCAATAACAACATAAGAAGCGCTCACTAACACAGATTTAGACAGATTTGTGAACAATATTTGAGAGAAATAGGCCTTTTGTGTACATAGACAAAGTTTTCGATCTTTGAGTTCAGCGCATGAAAAATGGGAGCAAAAACAAAAGCATTTATATTTTTGTTGAGTATATATATATATTCACATTTGTACAATTAAATTATTAAATAATTAATTATATAATTATTCTGTGTAATGTCTAATTATTCAGCCATATCCATCTGGTGCCTTTTTACTGCCTGGATCATGTGTGGTATTTATATTGATATTTATCTGCTCAGCATGTGTGCACTACAATTACAGGACATTTACTGTATATTTGGAAGGTGTATTTAGTGTATAAAATCATGTTAATTTTTTTATATTTTTAAATTTTGAATTAGATTGTTTCTTTTGACTTTTTCCATTGTTTCTATTGATGTTTGATTGACACTTTTTTCCTGTTCCTAAAACTTGTGCTGCTGTGACATGTAAATTTCCCAAATGTAAGATTAATAATGTTTATCTAACCTTATAATTAATGTTCAAAATAATAAGCATTTGTGTCCATAATCATCCTTCATACAGGCATTTACCTTTACACTGGAAATAGGGTAACAAGGTTGGATATGAAGAAAAACATTTTGACCAGTGGAATCAGGGTAACACACTATAGTACCAGTAACACTTTACACATACTTTCAAACGGTATAAGAAGCACATAATCAGTGTGAGTGAAAATGGATCAATGCAGGGTTTTCATTCATTCACTTATTTTCTGAACCACTTAATCCTAATTAGGGTTGTGGGGAGGCTGGCGCCCATCTCAGCCAACTCTGGGCAAAGGGAGAGTACACCCTGGACAGCTCGCCAGGCCATCGGAGGGCAGAAACATGCTGATGGCAATGCAGCCTACTCTTTACAAAAATCAGCAATGGTTCTTTTGCATGCCTCTCACCACAGACAGTGAGAGACATGGCTGGTCTTTAATAACCCAGTTAGCTGCACTGGGGGAGACAGCAGTGACATCCCGGTGACAGTGGGGCTTGAACCCCATGCAGGTTTTATTATTATTAAAAAAAATGTCAAGACATACTGCAGGTTTGTCCTGTAAAAAGTAAATTTATTGATATGTAACTTATTTCTTTTTGTAATCTCGCTCAGGGCAGATAATTTTTATCTGTCTAGATGCTTCTTCTTCTTTTTTTTTTTTTTTTTAATTCTGACCCACAAATGTGATCTAGTTCTATAGTGTGCAAGATGTGGACATGGTAACCAGATTCTGTAGGTCAAACGAGTGTTTAATGTAACCATCAGCAGCTGTGGGTGAAGAGAGTCCCTTATGTGAAAAGGCCCATGTTACAGTTTAATGTGAAGGTAGAGAAAAATTGATATTGAAAAGTTATTTACAGGACACATTCATTAAACTTTCCCAAAAACTGTCTGATGTTGTAAAGATCAGTTTCCGATTATCAGAAAAAATTTCCACTGCATTTGGTGCATTTTCTGAATTAATAAAAATCTAAATAAAAATTTCCAACAAAAATATGTTTTCTTTTGTCGACGGTTTTGCAATTTTTGCCCATTTGCATCTTGCTTTGCAAATGTGAAGGATCCTCCTGCAATAATAACTTGGATGTTATTAGCAATTTGATTGAATTTGAGACTAATTTCAGAAAAAGACAATTTTTTTTCCTGAATGCCCTCTAGATTTGGACAGGACACCAATCAAATCCAGGTTCTCGTGGACAAAATTGTCAAAAAAGCCCAAAACAAAACAAACTAGAAAATGCAATTTCTGAAGAAATTGCGGTGTGAATGCTGAAAGCTGAAATGGCTTACGCTAAACTGAATAGCTGAAGTTGAATGAAACCTGAATATTTTGAAAACCGTAAGTCCGATCGCTGAAATAATGTCACTGTGAGCACCAGGAGACTTGGCTGAACACAAAAATGT
>JAQMYF010000011.1:2516879-2522177 GCA_030014195.1 Neosilurus mollespiculum | reverse complement strand
AATAATAATAATAAATATTTAGAAGAACATAGGTTTGAATGCTTTCAGCATTCACACCAATAATAATAATAATAATAATAGTAATAATAATAATAAATATATAGAAGAACATAGGTATGAATGCTTTCGGCATTCACACCAATAATAATAAAGAAATTGTCCGTAGAAGAACATAGGTTTGAATGCTTTCAGCATTCACACTAATAATAATAATAATAATAATAAATATTTAGAAGAACATAGGTATGAATGCTTTCAGCATTCACACCAAAAAAACAAAACATGATTTCAAGTAGTGTCTCTGGAGTGGTCATGAAAATCAATTTCTAAGTACATTTTATTCCTCCTAGACTGTGCAGGATTGTATTCTGTTTGGTGAAGGGCGGAGCTTTTTCCTTTTCCATTTTTTCAGGCACAGATAGCCGTACAGAACCACGCTCACACATGGATTTTAAAAGTAGAGTATGGATTTCATAGCAGCAGTGTTCCCAAAGCATAATGTACATAGCATCTATACAACGGTGTATACTTGATAATAAAGAAAAAGTTACATGTTACATGTATAAGTTACACTGAGTGAAGACACATCTTACATCACCTACTTACATAACCAGAGGTTCAGGTATCTTCCAACCAATCTATTTCCTTTTCAGAAACAAAAACTGATAAATATATTAGAAGCCCTCGGAGAGCGCATACCTCCGCCAATCTGAAAAAAGAAGAAGTACACACTCCCTGCTGGGCCTGCGGTAATAACACACTTCCAGAATTCTCACAATGTTAAAAAAATCTTTGAAAAATTCCTGGATCCAGAATTTGATCCAGATCATCAACAAATCAAATAGAATGTTACTTGGGACCCTTTCAAAGAAATTCATCAAAATCCATTCATAATTATTTTGTGTAAAACAAATAAACAAACAAACCAACGCAGACAAAAACATAACCACCTTGACAAATAGGGAAAAAAAAAGATTATTTGATTTACATTGATTTGCAGTGTTTAATTTTCTCCTTTGGTTTTAAGTAATCACAGACAAAAAGATGAAGCGGTGTCAGCAGCAGAAGGCATAGAGGTAAAAAGATTATAGCGGACAGGGATAGCTTTTAGGTGATCCGACGGCCATCTTGTGACGGGAAACCACCACTCTTCGCAGCATTCTTCTAGACTGACGAGCAAAAGTTTTGAAAAGGTAAACAAATTTGGTCTCATAATACTCAGATTGCTTTGTGTCCATCCTTGTAAAAAAATTCGGTGCAACCTTTTATATTTCTATCTGAAAATACGGAATTTAGTGCTGAATATGTTGGTCCTCAAATAATGAATTGTTATCCATATATTCCGCTGCTTACTGCTGATGTACAGGTTCCACTGTTTATTTCATGACAATAGAACCTAATTTTTCAAGAGTTCAGGCTGAAGAGTTTCTATCTCATAAGCAATCCAAAGTAATTCTTCAAATCTACAACATGGGGGTCATCCTTACAATGTACGTATAGCATGGCTACGTTTCAGTGGCTTACAAAACTAGTACCATCACAAGCTGCGTGGGTGTGTGCTTAACCATGACATGACATACTGAACACATAACTCAGCTCTCCTTATAATATGCTGTCCTAAACTGGGATTTAAATAAACTTATCCTTTAAATGCTAATACGGATGATTATAATATAACAAGGATGCTACTACGTTTATATACGAGATTAAATGGAAACTTAAATGCTAAAGAGGTCGAGACTTTTAATTCTCAAGCTTAACACAAAGTCATTCCCTGTGTCCAAAATCACTCACCACACTGTACTGAAAAGGTAAACCGTATAGTGAGTTCTCCATTTTGTAGTGGTGTTAGAATGAATAAATGTGAGAATCATTCTACACTATACACAGCACGGTGGTGTAGTGGTTAGCATGCTTGCCTCACAGCAAAAATGTCCTTCTAGTCCTTGGCGAGGGCGATTCTGTGTGGAGCATGAATGTTCTCCCCGTGCTTGCATGGGTTTCCTCTGGGTACGCTGGTTTCCTAACACAGTCAAAACTCAAGTTCAAGATCAAGTCTGTAAACTGTCTTACGAAGTAATATGAAGTATTTTTTCCTCTGTGAAGTGAGGGTCTCTTCTGCTTCTTTGGCTTCTGCTCACAAATTTTGGAAGAAATAACATCAATAAAGCTTCTTCTTCTTATTTTTTTTTTTTTTTTTTTTACAATAACACTACATACCATGTAAAATAATATATTATAGTTCTTTGTGAGTTTTAAATACATGCATCTTCATTTGACACATTCATTTGTCAAGAGCTGATGGCTTAACGTCATGGCAGTTGTGTTGCCTAATTGCTCCCGAATGAGTATAGCCCCACCCGCACTGTCCAACAACAATCGACAAGGTACAACAACCGTCCTGCATGATTCTGCTCGTGGTGGAGGTCACGGCAGGCTCTAAAACTCTTCCTGCACCATTCAGAAAGTTTCAGCTTTCCCCTCTGGGTGGATACATGCATGCTCTTGAAGTGAACATGTAAAACTTGTCCCACACTGTCCACAGTGATACGGCTTCAGACCTGTTTGGATGCACTTGTGCTGCTGAAGATTACTCCGACAAGTAAACCTCTTCCCACAGTCGCCGCAGTGATACGGCTTCTCTCCTGTGTGGACACGCAGATGCTGAAGTAGACCACCCTGCTGAGTAAAACACTTCCCGCACTGCTCACAGTAATACGGCTTCTCTCCCGTGTGAATACGCACATGCGCTTGCAGAGACCTCCGACAAGCAAAACTCTTCCCACACTGTCCACACTGGTATGGCTTCTCTCCGGTGTGGACTCGCATGTGGTCTTGGAGAGAACTCTGACGGGTAAACCTTTTACCGCACTGCTCGCATGGATACGGCTTCTCTCCTGTGTGGATGCGATCGTGGTCTTGGAGATGACTCCGGTCAGTAAAGCTCTTCCCGCACTGTTCACACTGATACGGCTTCTCTCCTGTGTGGATACGCTCGTGCTGTTTTAGAGAGCTCTGACGGGTAAACCTTTTACCACACAGCGCACAGTAAAACGGCTTCTCTCCTGTGTGGATCCGCTTGTGCTCTCGGAGATTGCTGTGATAACTAAAACTCTTCCCACACAGTATGCAGTGATACGGTTTCTCTCCTGTGTGGATGCGCTCATGCTCTACGCGATGACTCCGATAAGTAAAACTCTTCCCGCACTGTTCACAGTGATACGGCTTCTCTCCCGTGTGGATACGCTCATGCAGTTTTAGAGATCTCGGATGAGTGAACCTTTTCCCACACTGTCCGCAATGATACGGTTTCTCTCCTGTGTGGATACGCTCGTGCTCTTGGAGAGAATACTTCTGAGAGAAACTCTTCCCACACAGCCCACAGTGATGCGGCTTCTCTCCGGTGTGGACACGTGTGTGTTTTCTGAAATCGCCACTTTTAGTAAAACTCCTCTCACAATCGGGGCAGTGATACATCTGTAAAACATGAAAAATTTTAATTAAATTATTCAGTATGTTGAAATAATTTAAAATGTCATTCCCAAGGTCATTAAGGAATTGTTATTGAAAATTTACAACACTGTCATATGGTTTGATCATCAAATCACCTTTAATGGCTGGAGCACATTGAATTTGAAAGATAGAGGTAGACCTGATAATTTATCAAGAGTTATCAGATGATGATATATCCCCTGGCCTTCAAACGTCAGAAAATATGCAGTACAGAAATCCTGGAATGTCTGGCCTGGAATTGACATGATTACATTTCACCGGCAGATGAAAATACAGAAGACTCTATTTCCCCTGCCTTGGTTGATAAAACAGTCACAAATTACTTCTGGCCTGGAAATAAACACCATCCATATATTTAAATGTTAAATTGGTTGCCATAGAAACACAAGAATTTAAAGTGAAGAAATCCCAAAATATCAGAAGGCACAACTACACTGTCTTATTGAAATCTGGAACGGTTTTGCAGTCCTGGGTCACCCATATTCTTATATGGTAAATTGGTCGCCATGGAAACATGAATAAACTCAAAGGGCACTCAGAGTGTAAGGCAGTGCCGCCAGGCAGAAATATGCAGTAACTTTTTAATATTTATAATGAAATGTCTCCACCTAGTGGGCATTGTATGAACATTTTGCCCCATGTAAAAAATTGGTATTTTTCGTGATTTTGCGTTTTTTTTTTTTCCCCAATTGCACGTGATCCTATGCACAAATCACCTCCAAAATTTAACAGGTTCTTTTCAGGTGCAGCCTCCACCTCTCCACCAATTTAATGATCAGTAGTTTTTGTGTAATCCTGTCTTTAATCAATTATTGTTAAAAATAATTAAATAAATTCCTGGATCCGGATTGTGATCCTGATCTACCCCAATATGTTATGGGTTCTTGCCAGGCTCATGCCACATCCCTCCAGCAAGTTCCATTAAAATCGAGACAGTATAATTGAATTAATTGAATGACACAAAGTTTAATAAATCAGGTGTAAAACCCTCGAAACCAAATAATTCTCCACAATTATTACACAATTATTGCTTACTATTTAGAGAATTACACATTAAATCCAGACCCCAGTCACTTTAGGACCAGTTGCCACATTGTCGCTTGTATCCGTCTATTTGTGTGTAATCTCAGCCCCTTTGTCCACTTCTGGACAGTGGGTTGTAAGAATATTATAATTATTTGAATAATTTTTAGACATACTCTTTCTATGGTGCTCCTGTGATGAAATATTCGTAATATTTTTAATTGGGCATCCACAAACACCATTAGAGACGTCCTATCATCAAGTATACTTTTCAAGGTTCTTCAGTGATCACTGTACCGTCAGCACGTCAGGACTGAGGCACTTCCAAATAAATGTGCCTTGTTTTACAATAATACAAATAAAGGAAATTTAATCCCCCTTTATGTAAAGTTCTGACCTTTTAGTATCATCACAAAGTGTCAGTGATTCTTTGGAAAAATTACTGCTTTGTGAAAATATCAATTGTTGCTGTAAGCAGTAAGAAGCAAATGAAAATACATGTTAAAAAATCTAAAATTTTAATGAAAATCTAAATAATCACCAAATTCAGTAAAGGATACGCAATGTTATATATGACAGCAATGAAGTACATGTAAAATTGTGATGATTAGTTTTGAATAACTGAAGTTATTACCAGAATTGCTGTGAGTGAACTTTGAGGAAAACTGTTGCCTTTCTGAATAAACAGTTTGATTTTTAATGACTATGAGCCTGCATCTATGAACCGTGGAACAATTTCAGAATAATATTCAACAGACCACA
>JAQMYF010000011.1:2506879-2511879 GCA_030014195.1 Neosilurus mollespiculum | reverse complement strand
CCACATATCCATGTATTCAGATATTTGTGATTAGTGACATGGATTTATCTGAAAAAATATGATTTGGGATGTGTTATTTTCTACGGAGTAGAGTTTGGATTTTAAAAAATAATGCATGATTACGCATTACTATCTCATGGCCTTGTGTTATTATCTCAGAACCACACATTAACCATCTCATGGCCGCACGTTATTATCTCAGAACCACGCATTAACCGTCTCGTGGCCTTGTGTTATTATCTCGGAACCACGCATTGACCATCTCGTGGCCACGTGTTATTATCTCGGAACCACACATTAACCGTCTCGTGGCCACGAGTTATCTCGGAACCACACGTTAACCATCTCATGTCCACGAGTTATTATCTCGGAACCACACATTAACCATCTCATGGCCATGAGTTACTATCTCGGAACCACACATTAACCATCTCGTGGCCACGAGTTATTATCTGGGAACCACACATTAACCGTCTCATGGCCACGCGTTGTTATCTCGGAACCACACATTAACCATCTCAGTAACTCATGGCCATGAGATACTATCTCGGAACCACACATTAACCATCTCGTGGCCACGAGTTATCTCAGAACCACACATTAACCATCTCATGGCCACAAGTTATTATCTCGGGACCACACATTTACCATCTCATGTCCATGAGTTATTATCTTGGAACCACACATTAACCATCTCATGGCCACGCGTTATTATCTCGGAACCACACGTTAACCATCTCATGACCACACGTTATTATCTCGGAACCACATTAACTATCTCATGGCCACGCGTTATCATCTTGGAACCACACATTAACCATCTCATGGCCATGCATTATTATCTCGGAACCACACATTAACCATCTCATGGCCATGCGTTATTATCTCGGAACCACACATTAACCATCTCTTGGCCACGAGTTATTATCTCTGAACCACACATTAACCATCTCATAGCCATGTGTTATTATCTCGGAACCACACATTAACCATCTCATGACCACGCGTTATTATCTTGGAACCACACATTAACCATCTCATGGCCACGCATTATTATCTCGGAACCACACATTAACCATCCCATGGCCACGCGTTATTATCTTCGAACCACACATTAACCATCTCCTAGCCACGCGTTATTATCTCGGAGCCACGCATTGTTAGCTCGTGGCCACACATTAACTATCTCATGGCCATGTGTTATTATCTCAGGACCACAAGATAGTAATGCGTGGCCACACATTTTTTTTTAATTTTTGTTAATGTGAACATGTAATACGACATATAAAAAAAAAGGAAATCTATTACTACCTACAAAAATGACACATGCAGCACTTCGTCAGACTTCTATAGAAGCTCATTTCCGCCAATGGAGAAAAACAATTCTGCCTGTAAGTCATAATTATGACTCAGAATTACGACCAAGCATCTCATAATTATGACTTAGCTATTTCATACTTATGTCTTATGAGCCAACTTTTTGTTTCTGTAGTGGTGGAAATGGGCTTCCATAGACTTCACTTGAATCACTAATCACTAAGTAAATTCATAGTAATCATGGCCTTGAATTATAACCTTTTTTTTCAGAAAAGAATGGTGGAAAGAGAGGTGAAGAGAACAACAGTGATGAACATGAACTCAGACTCGTGCTCATTGGTCAAACAGGTGCGGGAAAGAGTGCTACAGGAAACACCATACTTGGACGACATCATTTCCTGTCTAAGCTGACAGCAAGCTCTGTGACGCAGGTGTGCGAGCAGGGATGTGCTGAGTTACCTGAGCATGAGGTGGGAAAATACAGTAAGGTGTTGGTGGTGGACATGCCAGGATTTGGAGACACTCGATCAGATCCCAGTGAGGTTCAAACAGAGATTGCCAGATGTGTGACATTAAGTGCCCCTGGTCCTCACGCATTCCTGCTCGTCATTCAGCTTGGACGCTACACGAACGATGAAGACCGAGCTGCTCAGGAGATGCTACGAATGTTTGGGGAGTCTGCTTTAAACCACCACACGGTGGTTATATTTACCCATGGGGATGATCTGGAAGAAAGTGGTGGTGATTTGGAGTCATTTCTGAGTCAGGATGCTCCAAAACGTCTGAAATCTTTATTAGAAACTTGTGGAAGAAGATACCATATCCTGAACAACAAGAATTCGGAGAACAGAATACAGGTGAAAGAGCTGCTCAAGAAAGTGGAGAAGATGGTGGAGGACAATGCCGGGCAGTACTACACCAGCACAGTGTTCCAGGAGGCAGAGATTGCTATCCGTGAAGAACAGGAGAGGCTAATTAGCCAGAGGGCTGCAGACATGGAGGGGGCCTTGGTGTTGGCCAAGAGGAGCAGGAAGGATTGTGAGGAAAGTGCAAAGGAGATGTGGGTTGAGGAGAGATCATTTGAGAGGTGGCAGTTGCTGAAGGAAGGATGGCAAAAATGGAAAGAGAGAAGAAGGCGGCGTGGGCTGCAATCGTTCCGCACTGAAGCAGCATTTTCACCAAAAGTCCTAAAGAGAGTGAAAGTATTAGTGGCAGCGGGAGCTACAGGATTTGCAGTGGGGGCAGTTTGTGGTGCTGTTGCCCCTTTTGCTTTGGCAGCAGGAGCCACTGTGATGAGTAGTTCAGTGGGTATCACTGCAGGTGTGACTGGAAAGACAGCTGTAGCTGTAGGGGCAGCAATGGGAGGTATGGCTGGTGGGGCCAATGGGGTATTAATTGGAGCAGAAGCAGCAGCACCTGGGGAGGCAGTGTTAGACACTCTGGAGCAGGTAGGTCTGATGGGGGTCACAGTGGTAGGTGGGGCTGCAGTGGTGGGTGGGGCATTGGGGGTGAGTGCAGGACTTGTGAGAGCAGGGCTTGAGGGTGGTGCTGCAATAACTGGTGCTGAAATGGTTAGCATTGCTAATGCTGGAACTTTAGCTGCACCACAGACACTAGGTGGTGCTATAGTGGAGGGTATTGCATGTAGCAATAGTGTAGTGGGAACAAGCGAACGTATTTTAACAGCAGTGATGGAGATGGGAAAAGTCGCAGCTGGAGCTGTGCTGGCCGGAGGATTGGTAGTCAAGGTGGTGAAGGAGAAAGTTCGTTCAGTGACCTCATGCACAGAGAGGAAGTCGTACGAGATATACTGGAATAAATGAGCAGCACTGATAAGTGGACAAATGCTGATATTAAACTAGTGATGAAAGCTGTTATTTCTATAGAGTCACCATATTACATCACTGGCCGCTAAAATACATTGCTGTGAAAAAGTATTTTATTAAAATATTCTGACTGCCTCTACTTTTGCTTATTCATAACTCTTAACTGTTTCTGATCTCCAAACAAATTTATTATAGCACAATAATTTAGAATAGCACAGCTGGCCTCACACAGGGTGGCTCTGATAAAGGTTCAATGCGGTTCCAAACTATGTTTGACTGCAGTGACATTGTCTTGACACCGTGATGGTGTTCGTCACTGACTGGCACTAAGCGCCATAAACTGCAAGAGGTTCAAGTACTTTACATTTCATGGCAATTCTCAAAAACGTTCATCACAGCCTAGCCGCCTTGTAGCTGCTATGTTGTCACCTTTCGCAAAGTTTCTGAATTTTATACAACCTTATTACAAACTAGAAAAGCACTCGGAGAAAGCAGACCTCTGCCAAGGCCATTTAGTAACCCCATATGGTATTGTAAGCAATGCAGCATTTTTACGAACGCGACATTTGTTTATTATTTAAGCCCTACAATGCAAAAGCACTGCCATTTATATGATTGCTTTGTTTACAGGGCCTGCCTTGAATAAGAGGCCTTGCGCTCGGATGAGGAAGTTTTAATAGTTGGATTATTTTTGTGATAATTGGCCTAAAAGTTGTACAGAAAGGAAAAGGAATGAGATTACACCATCGAACGCAAGCCTGGAAGCCTGGAACACAATACACTTCGGTACGGTTCAGACACAGTAACTTGGATGACTACATCATCTGTGCTAAGAAATCTTAGAAAATTCCCTGCATCCAGACAGTAATCTGGATCCCTGCCACAATTTTTATCAATTGTTCCTTGTACCATTTCTGATTCATCCTGAAAATTTCATCAAAATCCGTTCATAAGTTTTTGAGTAATGTTGCTAACAGGCAAACAAACAAACCAACACCAGTGAAAACAACCTTCTTTGGTGGAGGTAATTATTCACACTGTGTTTTCACCTACTGCTCACTATTGTTTTGCTACTCCGCCATCATTTTTAACCGCGCTGATCCGTCTTCGAATCCGCCCCATATGAAGCTGTTTTGACACATCAGCATTGTATTTCAGTGGTTTAGTGTGGATAAGAACAGCCATCAGAACCGCCACCATGTGCATTGTGCTTATTGGTTGTGCGTTATGATGGAGAAAGGTCAGATGTCAAATCGATAGCAATAAGTGACCAACGCCATTGTGGTATCAGTAGAGAAAGGTTTACCTGCTGGCTTTCAGTGCAAATTTACTTGGTTTATAAATAATTATGTGAGGTTTCTTCTCCCAAAGTAAATTTCTTTCAAAACAATATATTGTCTGCTTTGTTTTGTTTTTTTTCAGTGAAACACACAACTTGTAAAACATGTAAAAGCAGTAAATTCTGACTCATTCATGTCACAGCACCTCCTAGAGGAGACAGACATCATGTGCAAGTATAAAATCTTCATCCTGTTGACGCTTTACCGAATAAATAATAAATTTACAGCATAAATTCAGCCGAAGTGTAAATTGGCCTCAACAGATTTTTTTTTTTTTTTTTTTTTATGAAGGAATGGAAACAAACCTGCACATTGACTGAAGAGCACATATATTCATACTCTTAACCTATTAACCAATCAAAGTTAGTAAACAAACACACATACAGTACAAACCAAAAGTTTGGACACACCTTCTCATTCGATGAGTTTCCTTCCTTTTTATGACTATTGACATTGTAGATTCACACTGAAGGCATCAAAACTATGAATTAACACATGTGGAAATATGTACTTAACA
>JAQMYF010000011.1:2484094-2498437 GCA_030014195.1 Neosilurus mollespiculum | reverse complement strand
GGGGTGAGGGAGGGGTGAGGGAGGGAGGGGGGGTGAGGGAGAGAGAGGAGGGAGGGAGAGAGAGAGAGAGAGAGAGAGAGAGAGGGAGGGAGGAGGGAGAGGGAGGGGGGAGGGAGAGAGAGAGAGAGGGAGAGGGAGAGGGAGAGAGGAAGGGAGAGGGGGAGAGAGAGAGGGAGGGAGAGGGGGAGAGAGAGAACACCTGCTGAGCTGTGCTGTTGTAGCGCAGTAATGCTACTTGGCTTCCTCTGCTGATTGAAGAGGAGATTGAAGGAGCGCGAGCCACAAAAGTGTTGGGCAAATGCAACACCCCTGAGCTGAGTGTTCGAAACGCCAGCATCCTTTCCTGTCAGAAACATACAGAACATGAGCTCGAGGATGTCTGTTAGATCCTACACCTAATTCTTTGCTACTGCACTGCATTCTTTGCTACTGTTTTACCTTTTAATAATCAAGTATAATGTTTGTCTTGCTTCCAACGTTTTTCAAATCAACAATTACAGCTTCAGAACGGAACAAATCAACTTAAGAGAAAAGAACATTTATTTATTACTTCATCTTCTTACTTGTTAAATTTTATGTAATTATGACGATGTGAAAATTGTGAATTTTATCCCCAAATTTCTGACTATTCATTCTCTCATTAAATGGGAAATGACATCAATTACATCCAGTGAGCACTGTGGGTCAGAGACAAACATCTGGCACTGACCACACTGTCTCAGCATGCTGTTCAATATCTTTAGCATTTTTTTTTTTTTTAAATAATTAACCCCTTCCCAATTAATCAGGACGAGCCAATGTCTGTTATTTTTTTTTTTTAGAACGTTCTAATCTCTTATCTAATCTCTTTTGTGTATGTCTAGTGTACTTATCGTATTATAGCACATAAATAACAGAATCATTAATTTATCAATTAATTATCAATTAATTTTTCAAAGTAATCTCTGGTTACTCAAATTGAGATCTGCTGTCTCTTTCAGGGCATTCTTATCTATTATTACTGGAAATTCCATTCAATTATCTTCATTCTATAGAAAGTCATGAGTGCTTTTGTCATGAAATACACTGAACAAAAAAATAAACGCTCAAATCAAATTAAACTGATCTATAATGAAGTATGCTCATAAATAGTGCTTATTGGTGGACTGAATCATTTGCTCTGCTGAATTCTGGTTACCCACTTCTCATACCACATCCCTGTGAGATGCAATCACTGAGTTAATCCACCCATGAGTGGAATAAAGCACAACACTGAGTTGGTCGGTCAGCGTGACCGATACACAGCCAATCCTTGCAGGGCCAATAAAGGGCCACCCCGAAACGTGCACTTCTGTCACCAATCACAATGCCACGGATGACACAGATCATGACCGAGCGCACGTTTCGGTTGACGTTCACGTGTCATGCTGAATGTTAGGATGTCTGTGACAGCAGTGTCAACACACTTGGATGTGCATCATTCCACCATCAGCACATGCGGCTCCTGCACCTCTGAGTTGTGCTGCAGGAGGAAAGGGATAACATTCCACAGGACACTACTAATCACCTCGATAACCCCACATCTCAAAATGATGTAACATGATGTTTACATGCAATATGTAAATCATATGGGTGTGAAGTTCAGGGTGCACATACTTTTAACAGTATAGTATAGACACAACACATTAAAGACATATAACCACTGTGTTTATGCAAAGGCTTACAATGTTATATAAACTGATAAACAAGTTATTTAATTCTGCAAGCTATCTAAATAAAGCTGAGAACACAGCTAGCTCTTAACTCAATACTGATAATCTATCACAGCTCTGATTATATAAATCTTTCATTTCAGAGCTAACGTTACTGAACGAGCAAATTCAGGCTGTATCCAAACTGCCACCTTACTCCCTCTACACGTACACTACACAAGGATTACCATTAACGCTTCTGCACCCTTTCTAGGGCACTAGGTGCCTCCTAGGGTGTGATTTGTAACTCGACCCGGCACTATGGACACTTCTCGCGGTGACCTCCACAATCACTACAACAATAACAGGCACTACAGTGGAACCGACCTGAAATAAACTTCACACGGGCTGGTACCGTTTCAGGACATCAGTGTCACTTAAGAACGATCTCAACACTCAGAATAACAAGCAACTATTCACCTTTGTGTATGTCCCCCGATCTCAGCCAACTAAAAATGATAGACGAAAACCATTACAACCGGAAACACGTGACGTCGCTTCTTCGTTTCTTCTTCTTCTTCTTCCTCGTCTTCTTCTTCTTCGTCTCCTCCTCTTCTTCTTCTTCTTCTTCTGCTGCTCTGAAAGCAAGTAAGTGAATATCGCCCCCTGCTGGAACTTATTATTTGTTAATTTGGGAAGCTGTCGGGAGGAAAAAGCTTTCCTTTTTTAAAAAGAATTTATTCATTCATCCATCTATTCATTCATTCATTCATCCATCCATCCAATCTACCCATTCATTCATTCATTCATTCATTCATTTTCTGCACCTCGTAATCTAAATTAGGGTCACTGGGAGACTGGTGCCCATCTCAGCCGACTCTGGGTGAAGGCGGGTATACCCTGGACAGCTCACCAGGCCATCACAGGGCAGAAACACGCTGACAGCTATCCAATGGCCTACTCTTTACAAACAACAGCAATGGTTCTTTTACATTCCTCTCACCACAGACAGTGAGAAACATGGCCTGCCTTTGATAACCCAGTTACCTGCACTGGGGGGGACAGCAGTGAGAACCCGGTGATGGTGGGACTTAAACCCCCGACCTTGGGATCAGTAATCCAGAACCCTACCACCGGGCCACCACTACCCATTACCCATTTACTTTTACTGAATTTAAAATGTACTTTTAAAAATACAGTGTAATTTCCTGGAACTTATTTATTTCACTTATACTGCACTTATTTATTTATTTATTTATTTGCTTATGGTGATCTGGAGACTGTAAACGTACCGCTGTCTCCACCAGATGGCGTGTGTGCTATTCATTCGTTTATTTTCTAAGTTGCTGAATCCTAATTAGGGTCGCAGGGAGGCTGGCACCCATCTCAGCCGACTCTGGACAAAGGCAGGGGTACCCCCCCGTGCAGCTCACCAGTCCATCGCCAGACCAACACACACACATCTACTCACACTCACACTCACACCTAGGGGCAATTTGGAACAGCCAATTAGACTATTGTGTATGTTTTCGGACTAAGGGAGGAAACCAGAATACCCAGAGGAAACACATGCCTGCATGGGGAGAACATGTGTGCTATGTTTATAAATTAAGATGGTGACCAACAACAC
Organism: Neosilurus mollespiculum; assembly: GCA_030014195.1. Classification (NCBI taxonomy): domain Eukaryota; kingdom Metazoa; phylum Chordata; class Actinopteri; order Siluriformes; family Plotosidae; genus Neosilurus; species Neosilurus mollespiculum. The sequence goes on along the minus strand of JAQMYF010000011.1, from coordinate 2,495,137 downwards.
AGACATGGACGACACAAGCAGTGAAAACTCAGTACATTTTAAGTACAAAAGCCAGCTGTGTGTGTGTGCTTTTACCAGAAAATCTTTATATTCATCCAAAATGTACTGATAATGGAAGAAAAAACACATCAGATATTCATTAGTGAATGGGGAACTTTAAGTAATTTACAACTACAGTGATCAGTTTCTCTGGGTTTTCTATTTATGGTTTACTAGTACTAGGCATGCTCAGCGACATGTTGCCTTCTTCATTGGCTGTTGAGCTGTGGGTCACTAGGAAAAGGGTGAAGTGCAAAGCATATGGCTGCACAAACAACAGGCGCAGAAATCACGGAAAACATAACATAACATCGTCACGGGCCGTACTCTGAAAACGTTTCCTTTTGGACACAATTCAGTATTCTTTGAAGACCACTTCAACCCGAACTGCTATCGGCCTTATTATGTATACTGTGGGCAGCCATGTTTATGAATACTTAAAAAGGACTTCATGATCATCAGTGAAAAAATTGAAGTCACTCACAAAACTGTACATAACTATTACACAAATAGTTCACAATGAAGTAGTGGTTAGCACGTCCACCTAACAGCAAGCAGGGTGTCCTTGTGGGGAGTTTGCATGTTCTCCCCGTGCTTGTGTGGGTTTTCTCTGAGTACTTTGGTTTCCTTTCCCAGTCCAAAGACATGAGCATTAGGGTAATTGGCTGTTCCAAATTGCCCCAGGAGTGAACATGAATGGCTTTGTATGTGTTCACCTTCACTCAGAGTCAGCCTTCACTCCAGCCTCCCCGTGACCCTAGCAGGATTAGGCGATTCGGCATATGAGAGAATAAATGATACCCAAGTAACTATATAATCAAAACTTAACCCTAGTGTTTCCTCTGACCGTTTTTCACTGAAACAGCTGACAATAGTATTTGGAAATTTCCTGTTTATACATACAGTACTCTAAAGTTTTTTACATTTATTTATTGATTTTTTGCTTTTCCCAAATAGTTTTTCCAGATTTTTAATTTATAAAGGAATGTAATTATTTTAGCAGGGTCCTAAGGAGCCTAATAGTACTAAGATGAAATCTGTTAATAATATTATTCTTAAATATCCATCCCTCCATTATCTGTACCACTTATCCATCAGGGTTGCAGGGAGGCTGGAGCCAAGGTTACACCCTGAACAGGTCACATTCATACTCACACCTAGGGGCAATTTAGGGTTGACCAGTTGACCAAATGTGCATGTCTTTAGATTGTGGGAGGAAACCAGGTAAAAACCCACACAACCACGGGAGGAACATGCAAACTCCACACAGAAATGCCCCAGGCAACCACAAGGTTTAGAATGCTAAATCTTTTTGCTGTGAGGCAACAGTAATAATAAAAAAGAAACACCACCCTGAGATTCAGACAATGAATTTATATAGTGTTGTTTATTTTTTCCTGCCTGAAGATTTCTAGCCAAAATGCAGATTTAATACATGGAATTTACTTTGTGTCGCTTAATATTGTAATGCAAATCCTGCACAGTACAACGGAAAGAACATTTTATAACTCATTGTTTCATTCAATATACATCTCGACTTTCATACTGAGGGAGTATCTTCTAGAACCTGCGTGTCTTGATATTTTCCACAAGATATTTCACACTCCGATGAAGACCTTGAAGATCACACTGCATTCTGAAAATTTTGATGGATTCATTGGTTAGAATGGTAAAATGTGCAATTTTCAAGTTCATACTGCATCCATGCCAGGTTCTCACTGCGGTGTTCCTACTAATTTCTTTTCATGTATGATCACACGCACCAGGTCCAGTGTGTTCTTACTACATTCTTACTGTGACAAATCAGATCGCACCTCGTGCTTACCACGTTCTTGCCATGCTTGTACTACATCAATGACATCTCTGCAAGGTTTTAGTTATGTTGTTACTACGCCAAAACCGTCATTACTACGTCCTTATCGATTTTTATTGCCTCCACCCAGTTCTTCTGAGTTTATAGTGGGAACATAGTTGAGTGTGATGTGGGGGTTTAACCTAGAAACATGGCAAGCAAGCAGGCCTTTTGGCATTGCAGCATTTTTGCTTGGAATTAAAATACAAGAGACAAATTAAATAAAGAATAAATGCATCCCATCTATGATTCCATACCATTGATCATGGAAAATCAGTGAAAAAGTGGATGATCTAAGACTATAATATATAGATTTTTCTGCTATCCTGGCTTAGATTGTGTTTTTCATTCTCTGCGAGTCTGACCGATGGTGAATGAGTGTCTATTTTGTGTTTTTCAATTTTGTTCTTAATAAAAAATCAATTTTTTTTGTTTCATCCTTGGCTGTCATTTTTGCCAATCAGCATCAACTCAGTGATGCGGCAGCCTTATTGGGTTTCCTGTGGAAAGGACACCGGACAACCATCGAAATCATGTTCCATGCCTACTCAGGAGCTTCCTTAAACACAAACAACCTTTGTGCTCATTAATTCTTTATATTTGCACTGTTATTTTGCCACTGACAGAACACATTGTGCCTTTTTTAATTTAGCCATTTTTTAATTAGACCTTATTTTGTCATCAATTCCAGTCCATTTACATCTGCCTGACCCTGATAAGTCGCTGTGTCCACTTGTAAGGTAAGACAGGTTTAATCACACTAAGCAGATGAAACACTGTGTGTGATACTTACCAATAAGCTTTTCAGGACAGCCAGAGCCAATTTAAACCAGGAATTAATATGTTTGTACCCATAGTATTCCTAAAGCGTGTTAGACACATACTAGTGTTGAATTCAATACATGTGGATGAGTTTAAAATGTCTTAAATTAAAGTGATCCAGCAGGACTCTATTAAATGGGTGAGGCACTCCTTCCTGTCTGTATCTATGGTAGTTAAATACTGTTACATGCTTGGATTACCCTATGAAAGCATTTACTTGCATAATGAAAGGGAAAAGTAAAATTTAATTATTAACTGCATCCAAATCAGCCTATGTGCATCATAGTAATAAATGCTCTTGCTATTTGACTACAGCAGGAACATAATGTTTGCAGTTTGATGGCAGGATTTTTTTTTAATCCCTGGAACAAGTTTGTTCTGGCTCAATATGTACTGGTGGTGTCCAGTGATGGCGATCACAATCAACATGGTGAATGACAAAAATAAATTATTGAATAACAAGATGATGTTATAAGACATCACTGTCTTTTTTCTGTTGTCTGCTCCTTTGCATCTGGTCCAGAAGGTGTGGGGTTATATGGAGTGTTGTTCTCTATGTGGTCAAGGTGATCTATGGCGACACTCTCAAAAGCTCTCCTCATGATAGGGTGCTCCTCCAACACCTCGTTAAAGCTGTCCACACTGAGAGAATAGAGTCTGCAGTAGGTGTCGGCTTGCACGCTGGCAGTACGACGCCCACTGGTCAGCAAACAAATCTCTGAGAAAAGGAATGGACTCTTTACCAAGCTGTTCAATAGCAATGGTGGATTAAAATGATCAGCATGTTTGATTGGAAGATGGCAAAAATATTTAGGAAAAAAAAAAACAGAAAGAAAAGAAAGAGGACTCAAATTGTAAAGTTTGGAGCCTTGTAGTTAAAACTGGCAAAATGAACTCTTACCCCCAAAGTAGCACCCATCACTGAGTTTCTTTTCCTTTTTGTTATGGGTAAGGACAGTGACACAGCCATGCTGGATGAAGTACATTTTACGGCCCAGTGTTCCCTCACGAATAATGATGTCACCTGGCAAGAAGACCTCGAACCGCAACTTCGTCAGGAGCACAGTGACAAAGTGCGGGTCACTGTTCCCAAACAGTGGCATGTTTGCTACCAGTTCACGGCAGTTGAAGCTCACTATATCCTGTTAAGAAACCAGAGAATGTTTATTGGAATCAGATCAGTATTAAAGTTTCCCATTCACCAGTGAATATTATTAGTTCATTCTGGATGAATATAAAGGTTTCTAGATGAAACCACCCCAGCTCACAGCCTTATGTGTGTTATGTTACTATATTGCCATTAAAGCAATTACGGCCGAAAGTACAAGCGAATTTTATTTCGAGGGTAATTGAATATATTTTTGTCGGTCGAATTCGAGTTAAATGGTCCGTTTTCACAGTCTTGGCAAAAGTTTTGGACCTGCTCAAAATGTGGTGCGAGAGTGGCTCAAATATGAGCGAACAACTTCGGAAGCTGTTCGGCCTTGTTTTTGAACGGATCAAGCGACTGATTTTTGCATGTCACACGAATTTACAAAGAAAGACCTTTTACAAACAAAAACACTTTTTACAAACAAAAACCTGCAAAATGATGCACAGGTCACACGAATCCACCCCTTCTATAAAGAGGTCAGCCGGCAGGAGTTCTGTGTGCCTTTATTTACACTTTCATTTTCAAAAAAAAATCTGCATATTTCCTACATGCAACGTGCCTCTAATCATCTCACACACATATTATAAAAATATATTATTTCTAAATATAAATGGTTGTTCCGGTGTCAGTGCACTTACTGCTTAAGCTGCATTCACTATAGATAGAGGAACGTGCATCTTAGATCTGTTTCACTTGCGCTAGGATCTGATTCTTTGGGATGTATTAGAGGGGACATATGGGAAATATATATAGACTATGCAGTAATCTATTGCTGTATTTATTTATTAACTTTTCCTGGACTTGGATTGACCACATTATCTCTCCTCTGATATAATAAGGGATTTTCCGTTATCAAAGGGGAAATCTGATCTAGTCTCTTATGTGCGTCCAAAATAAAAAATAAATCCCCATGTTTAATTAATAAAAACCTCTAACAGGTAATTATGCTCCGATCTGACAGGGAATGAATGCATCGTAGAGGAAGGCACAGGTTTTTCCATGCAGCTCCATGCTCCACTAGGTATCTCACACACATATGTCCACACTTCAGCTTTAAGGCTGAAATAGCGGCTGTCCCATAAACCAAAGCTGAGCAGCTCATGCTGAAATATACAACACTAATCCAACTGGACCCACTGGGCTCGAGACATTTAATTGGAGGTTACATATACAAATATACAGAGAAAAAAGCACAAAAAGTCATAAAAGAAAGCACTTGGATTTGTTTTATTTACATTTTAAGGGCAGCTTCAATACAATTCATGACACACAGCCAGTGCAGGGTCACATTATAATCTATATTCGAAGGTTTTCAATGAGACTGCACATTTTTTTGGCCAGACAAAAGAGAAAACAATTGAAAAAAGTTGCACTCTTTCACAGCTATATCGCTTACATGTGAGTTAGCCCTTAGTATCGATCATTCACCTCTTGCACATCTTGTTTTGGTTCTGTATCTGTTTACAATAACAATAACGAGATGGCGTGACAGGAGGAACGATTTTGGCCAGTGTGATAACTTGGCAGCGCAACAGCAAATGGTAGAAAGTGGAAAAGTGTTAAGAAACAGAAGAAGGGATTAGATTTCAAAAGAAATAATAAAGATGGCGATGTTTACTAATAATACTAACCCAGTGCAAGGGTTACTGACACTCCCGTGTAGGACACCCACTATATTACATCATCGTGGATACATCATCATAGTTTCTGATCGCAACACAAACCTCAACACCGATGAACTCTACAACAACTGGAAACCATGTGGCAACAGACTCCCTGGCTTCCATGGTTCAAAATCATAACAAATACCAAAGCGCCTAGTGGTGCAAACCCCCCTTGCTTCAGGGTGAGTGTAGGCTGTTTCAACGCTGCTATGTACAACTGGGGTTTAAGACAAGTCTCTAGCCTGCACATTTGGTAGCCCAGAACAGATAACATACCACATCTTGCTCAAATACACAACCACCAGATGATGCTAATCTTGAACTAGTAAACCTAAAACTTTCCAATAATTGTCTGGCTACAGCAAATGGCTGACACTGCCTAAACTCATGGAAACATACACCCTACGATACTGTCTTTTGTTTAATGTAATTTAGATGTAATGACCTCTTTAAGTGGGTCACTGAGTTCTCCCAGAATGCTGTCCTCATCGAACATCTTCCCCTGGAAACGGTGTTCATAATAGTCATGAATTCTTTGTCGCAATTCAGCAGGCAGTTTATGGAAGGACATGTATTGTTCCACTTGCTTATACTGTAAAAGATAAAACAGGAAATTTAACATACAATAAGTTGGTAATGTAATTTTAATATGGCGGCACAGTGGTGTAGTGGTTAGCATGTCCGCCTCACAGCAAGAAGGTGCTGCGTTTGAGTCCCGGGCTAGGGTGTTTCTGTGAGGAGCTTGCATGTTTTCCCCATGCTTGTGTGGGTTTCCTCCGGGTACACCGGTTTCCTCCCACAGTCCATAGACATGCATATTAGGCTAATTGGTTGTTCCAGATAGCCCCTAGGTGTGTGAGTGTAAATGGTTGTGTGTATCTGTTGGCCCTCTGATGGTCTGCCAAGCTGTTCACCCAGTGTCAACTGAGATAGGCTCCAGCCTCACCACGACCCTAATATGATTAAGCGGCTCGGCACATGAGTGAGAGAGTGAATTAATAAGAGTTGATCATATGTGTTTAAATGGCAAGCATGTTAATACAAGCAGGCACAGCTTTAAAGGAGTTTAGGGATTGTTTAAGGCAGGGTAGGTAATTTTGGAGTAATCAGAAACATTGTGCTAGATTTTGAAAGAATCCAACCAAACAAATCTCACTATTCCCTTTAGCCTTTGGCTCATTTTCATATGCAATTACATTGTGTCCCATTAACATGTAAGAAACTCCTAACATCATAATGTGTGTAAACAACAAACATGGTTATTCTAAGTGCTTACAGCTGTTGGCTAGCTTGCTATCATTAGCAATATGTATATATGACTTCCTATCCTTGTGGAAGACTCTGCTCTTCTGCAATGAGTGCATGAGAGTGTGCACAGGTACACATAAAGGCAGGCCATCTAATCATTTGTTTCAAACATACAATCATTTCAATTTTAGGTTTTACAGCCTTGTGACTGCCAGGGATGACATTTTTCTTTTTCTTTTGATCTTTTCACTTGATTCAAGTATTTGATCTATTTAATGCTGTCAGGGTATGTAAGAGAATTTCAAGAAATGTAAAAAACATGCTTGTAAAAACATTACCTATCCTTCCTTTAATGAGTTTGGTATGAAATGACATTAAAGTCAGTTGTAATTTCACCTTCTGTTTATAAGGAGCAACATTATTCATTCATTCATTCATTTGTCAAACTGCTTCATCCTACTAGATCTCTTACCAGTCCAGCTCAGGGCCAACTTATATACAACCCTTCACATATGGGCATTTCTTAATAGTCAGTTAGCATAATCTGCATGTCTTTGTATGGTGGGAGGAAACTGAAGCGCCCAGGGGAAACCCACAGAAGGAAAGGGAGAAAACGCATACTCCACACAGAAACGCCTTCTCCACATCCGGGACTGGAACCCAGGATCTTCTTGTTGTGAGGCGGACGTGCTAAGCACTACGCCATTGTGCCACCCCTCAGCAACATTATGTGGCAATAAAATAAAGTTAGCTGATGACCTGAATGTACTGAATGAGCAGGTTTTCACATGTGATTACCGAGTGTTACCCCTTGGCCCTCAGGCTGTCAGAGTATTGTTATGGCCTGTGTTTGCGTCTGTGTCTGCATTTGAGTCCACATTAAAAATTTTTCCCAGGCAATTTCTTACGAACTGCTGAGCAGATCACCCTGAAATTTTGCATCATGTCCCATGGGGTGTGTATGTGTGCATGAGCACATAAATGAGCACATAAATTTCCTTCTTTGACCCTGTCAAAATTATCTTGATATTAAAAGATTTCCATGGCTATTTCTCAGAGACTGCTAGGCAGGTTTTCTAGGGTGTGTTGGTGTGCATTGGTTTGTCAGTTTCTCTGTTTGATCTTTGACCTTGTCACAATGACCCTAAAAATTTTGTCTGTGTTGTTTCTGAAGAACTGCTGGTGGATCACTTGGAAATGCAAGCAGGTTTTCTATGGTGTGTCAGTATGCACAAGCTTTTCAGTTTCTTAACCCTATTGAAAGTCTTTGGGATGTGCTGAAGAAGACTTGGAGATGTGGAGTGGTTTGATCTCCCCATCAAAATTGTCGGTGAAATGTAAACCCATCAAAATATTAGAGTGTGCAGCTTTTTTTTGCATACAGTTAATACAAACTTTGATATGCACCAATACCTTTTCCTGGTACTGACGATGGGAGGCATCCAGTGACTGCACCAGGTTGGTCGCATGGCCCAGGAATATGGCATAGCAAGTGGCACCTACAATCATGCTCATCATAGTAAGCCAGACATCAGTCATTTTCTCAGGAGCTTGGGCACCATATCCAATACACAGCATATGGCTCATGGCCATGAAGAGAGCATATGAGTACTGCTCCTCCCAAGTGGCATTCTGACAACAGAAAGTGAATAGGGTTAAAAAGGGTTTTTAAAAGTAAAAATAATTATTAAATACCACATACTTTTTTCTAATAATGAACCTTCAAATATCATTTGGAACAGACACACAGAGGGCTAGCAAATGGCACAAGAGAAAAGTGTCCAAGATTCAAGCTCAAATAATTCAACTCAAATCTATTATAAATGTATAGCGCTTTTAACACCTGGTATTGTTATAAAGCAGCTTTAAAAACATTTTTGTATGGATTTAGATTATTATCCATATAGCAAACAAGCCAGAGGTGATGGTGGCTAAGAAAAACTCCCCAAGAGGACATTCAGAAGAAACTCTATTGTGTTTTGATCTTGTGATATAGCCCACCTGTCTATTTCTTTCAAAGAGAGCATCACTTATCAACTAATCAACCCTCAGCATCTGTGAGCTAATGTATCCAGATATACCCTATCACACATTGGCATTCCAGGCTTGCATATGTATGGCGTGTCAGGATATGTGGTATTAAGAAAGCAATGGCAGCTAATGTAGCTAATACCCTTGGATGCGACACACAGTATCCTGGTACACCAGGGTGCGGCGTTTTATTAAGCTTGCACTTAAAAATCTGTAGCACATACATACCAAATTTGATACGTCATACATACAACATTTGTACGCCGAAAAATGAAAGCTACACCGCAATGATGCAGAGGGAACGTTCCTTGAGCACATTACACCATTCAAACAATTCAGTTGACCTAAGACTGACACTGAACGCATCATCACAAATAACAGTAAATGTGTGATTTGGTGGAAGGCACGATTTGAGCATTGCGTGTGTGTGTGAATTTACTCAATACAGTGTTAGAGTGCAGCTGTGTTTGTGGGTGTGTTTGTTGAGGTGATCTCAATCCTGACTCATCATTACTGAAACTTGTGCTTGCCACCGGAAACATCTTTGGACTGTGACTTGAGATGTGAACATATGACTGCTCTGGAACAAATGACAACAAAAGACAGCTCAGCAGAATGGTGGGATAGTGCTAATGTTACTATGACACTTGTGTATCTTGCCACACGGCATATAAAATAAAATTGTTTACGTAGGTCAAATTCCAAGTTCCAAGCTGTGTTCCCAACGCCATTTTATACCCACCTGTTAACAGTGCAGTTACAATGCAGCAATATTACAGGTAAGAACGAAATGCCATGCCAACGAAATGCTCACGCCGCAGCATTCGCCTTAGTACGCCTCTGTAACTTTATGTCCCTTGAAGCCCATACAAACCCCAGGTACGACACAGGAACACCACAAAAATGACACACATATGTCTAATTTTGGACAAAATATTTCTTGGACACCGTTTCTTGGAATTTGACCTACGTAAACAATTTTATTTTATATGCCATGTGGCAAGATACACAAGTGTCATAGTAACATTAGCACTATCCCACCATTCTGCTGAGCTGTCTTTGTGATGTAGCATAAGCAGCAGTTTGGGCTTTAGGTATTTGGGACCATACACATCCTAACCCTCAACCTTGCCATGGTAAGTGACTATTATGTATTATGAGCCATCCATTTATACTGCTTGTCTGTCAGGGTCAAACAGGAAGCTGGAGCCAATCCCAGCTGAGTTCTGGTGAGAGGGAGGTCAGGGTTACACCCTGAACAGGTCAATCTTCTATTACTGGAATAAAACAGACACAAACAATCATTTACACCTATTGGTTATTAAGAGTAGCCAGTTGAACCAATGTGCATGTCTGCGTACTGTTCGAGGAAACCTGAGTACCCACAGAAAACCTACACAAGCACAGAGATTTGAATCCCAAAACTTCTCACTGCGAAGTGACAGAGTTTACCATTGTGTCCTATCATGTATTAGCATATGGCGGAAAACACACAGATGCCTGAAAAGGCATTTTCCACCATTGCTATTAAGTAATATCTAAATAATAGTGAATTGAGTCATGTTTTTTATTATGTTCCTTTGGTACACTATTCCTCAAGCTGTGACAGGAAGGGCGTTGAAAAAAGTTTAGTTATTTTGTTATGTTTGCATTTACTTGGATTTACTAATGGACTCCCAAGGGTAAGAAATGCATCATTGGTGTGAATGCTGAAAGCATTCAAACCTATGTTCTTCTAAATATTTATTGGTGTGAATGCTGAAAGCATTCAAACCTATGTTCTTCTAAATATTTATTATTATTATTATTATTATTATTATTATTATTATTATTCGGCTCACTTTTTTTGATTCATATCTCCTTCCACATTTTTCATCGTAGAAACGTCATTTAAACATCAAAACATTCAGCTCAATTAGGACATGCACACTATTACTTTTCTTATTCCTAACATTCAAACTTTCCGGAATATTCCACGTTTTTCCGGAATTTTTTCCCATTGAAATGAATGGGGAGAGTGTGTAAATCCTTGAAAACTTGGTCCTCAACTTTTCGATATCTTGTATAGTTTTTGAATGACAGCAGTTTCGGGAGAAGCCTCTGTTCACAGGGAGTACTACTCCAAGTTCTCATTGACCTCCAATATATCTCTCGTCAGACTAAATCCAAAACAGCTCAGTTTTAAAACTGCCATCTCTTGGTCATTTTTCACTTTATCTACACAAATCACACAT
>JAQMYF010000011.1:2438992-2449486 GCA_030014195.1 Neosilurus mollespiculum | reverse complement strand
TATCGTAACGAATGCACTCCATGCTGATGAATTTGCCGGTTCCATGAATTATAAATTTACTTAAAAAACAAAAACAAAGAAAAATGTGGTAGGAGCAGTCGCAACGGTGGCCGACTTCGACAGCGCCGGAAGTAGGTTTACTAAATAATAAAATCATAAAAACTTCATGAATCTTTGTTGTGTGTTTCAATCACTCTATCACAGAAAAATAAGAGTTGTACTTTTGACCTCAACTGTATGTATGTGTGTGTGTGTATAAATAAGTACTGTCCAATATTTTGGTGAAGTGTCTTTAGTCTTGATTACAGCACTTAATCACCATGGCATTCTTGCTTCAGTTGGTCAGGTTGAGGCTCAACAGTATGTGCCAGTAAAATGAAGTCAGACTTTTTCTTCCCTGATGACAACAATATTAAATAAAAGAGTGACTCAGGAAGCACAAGAGTACTGATCTTAACCCTATTTAAAGTCTTAGGGATGTGCCGGAGAAGACTATGGCGTGGTTAGATTTTCCAGTCATCAATTCAAGATGTCACTACAAAATTATCCCAACTCTGGATGTATATAAACAAGCTTAAGCTTGTCAAGGCAATGCCATGGCAATTACATGCTGTAATGAAGGCTGAAGTCCAACGGAATGTTAAAGTGTGGAGCTTTTTTTTCCCCCTGGAGGAATTTCTGGAGGAAATTAATGGGTAAAGCTGAATTGGGCCCCATTTCATTTCATCTGGGAAGGGGGACAGAATACAACCTGGAGGTTTCATGTGTAGTATGACTTACTACTGGTCTTACATTAAAAAAAAAAAAAAACAAAACAAACAAACAAAAAAAAAAAACACCAAAACAACAGGACGCCAGCTTTTAAAAGACCCCTGATAATAATAACAATACTACTACTAATAATAATAATAATAATAACAACAACAACAATCCCTTACTCGTAAGGGCTTGCAGTTCTCTCGAACGTATCTTCCTGCGGACGAGTTTTCATCCCAGTCGAGACGTCCACGGTAAAAGTACTTCTGCTTTCTGATGAAACAAGATGAGATTCCAGGTCAAATTCACAACCATTTCTTCTAAATTCCAACCAAACAAATACCTCTACTAAGTTCTGCCTTTCCATACCAGTCTTAAGTCATTTCTAGACTAATAAATATGTTGACAAACTAAGACTTGACCAACAACACAAAGCAGGACCACATCGATGACAAATTTTAACAAGAGCTGGAGCTTGTCAACAAATGCTGAATATGAAAACATTACATATTTAATAACTCGATTTAGAAACCAGACAGACAAGGATGCAAGAGCTCAGATATCAACTACAATAGACACACCATTTTATATCTCCTGTATGTGCCGAAGATCAGCACTGAGTGTATGAGTAATGCTACATCAAAGAGATGCACCTGACTTTTTAAAAATGTGTCAAGAAATCTACATCACCTTGTGCAACAAATACAGGTTTTTAGTCACTAAACACTTTAATATACAGTTTAATTTGTTAACAGAATAAGCCACGCTACTATAACAGAAATATATCAATGCTGGTGTTAATTTACAGAAACATAATTAATCAGCATTTCTAGTGGCTAAAGTCAGCCTGAACTGTGCAAAGTTTGCTACTTCTCAACTTCATTAGCTGTCATTTTTCATATCCTCCTGACTACCAGTAGTTCAAATTTGTACCTTGTAAACCTGATTATCTCCCACCCACTACATACTACTGAGTTAATGTACTTTAGTCAGGAGGATATATATTTACACACCAGCGGAGCCTTACCTCGTTTTGCGGATCATCCTGGAAGGGACTGGACCCATTATTCTTTCCATCATGGCTAAGTGCTCCCTATTATCATGAGTCTGAAAAAGAAGAGCACATCTGTCTCTGAAGTTAAAGAAGATCAGACTTTGTACTTAATTCCCTTTTCATTGGATTGAAAATGAAAATCTAATAGTGTCCAGAGTTTGTAAAAAAAAATAAAAATAAAAAGAAGTCTGTAAAGGCAATTAAGAATGGGGAGGAGGGCAAGAGAATTAAGGATATCAGGGTAAATAACAGGTTTTAGTTAACATAACCCACAAACACCACGAAAGAAAAATTAGTAGCACACCTGAAAGAGTGTGAAGCCAAGATAATACTCAAATAGGATGCAGCCAATACTCCACACATCACAAGGCTGGTTCCAACCCAGTTCTGCAAACAAACACATTCACAAACTTACATCATCCAGACATACTGTCACTATATTACAATTTATAATTAAGAATTTGAGGGGGAACAGACGGACTGATGATTGTATGGGAAACTGTTGAAATGTTTCAACTATCACCATGGTTGCCATCAAGCTGGACATTTTAAAGGTCTCCTCTGAAAACACACTTTAAAAACTAAAATCTGTCATTTAACCAGAACCTTTATTTAATTGACAAAAGTACAAAGAAAAGACTTCAAATTTTTTACTAACCAGTGTGACTGTAAATATTAAGAAAGTTAGAAATTGTGTACAACACACTCATCAAAAGTTGGGACAGAGGCATGTTTACCATTGAGCCAAATTTCCTTTTAAATACACGTTTGGAAACATGTAGATTAGGGCCTAGTATTGTATTGCTAAAATAAGCATGGACATGCAGGAGATGTTACCGTGAAGGCAACATGCGTCTCTTTGAAAGGTTTTATTTAAAGAGAGAGAGAGAGAAAGCTATTTAGGAGGAGTCCACTGACAAACCACCATGGACAGACATGCAGACAGGGTGATTCGTATAGCCCCTGAATTTTTTTTGCAAGGGCTATATAAAAAAAAAAACCTGGTTCTTACCATCAAATACTTTAATTCCATATTTTGTTGCTATTGCTAGGATTAATCGGAAATGGCACTAGCTGTATAGCATGCCAACTAGAGTGCACTGATGCTAACTAGCTCATTAGCAGCATAATAACATGACTGTCTGTTGTACTGTGAGGTAAAGGAAACACTCGGATAATTTAACTCCATTTATTCAGTAACAGTGAGTGCACACATCTTTTAAAAAACATTACTATTTAAACAAAAATATACTCACAAGTTACATTTATCAGAGTACAAACAGAGTACCTTGCTGTACACAGTGAAAAAGATCATTATTACTATTTTATATGCTATAATATATAATAGAATAAGTTGAATTATCTCCCCTTCAAAACACCAGACCCAGATTTTCATTCTGCATGCACATCGTCAGGTGGGATACTAAAACTGTGTAAAGTTTCATCAAAACCCATCCAGATTACTTGATTCTTTCAATGTTAAGCTGATATGCATGTTGTACACCTGTTTGTACTGAGAAAGTATGTTATATCTATTTTACAATAATAAAGTGAGTGAGGCTTCACTGTTGTAAACACGCACTTACCGAGAATAACCTCAGGTGCGCGGTAGTGCCTGGTGGAGACGATTGTACTGTGATGTTCGTGATCAAATGTAGCACTGCCAAAATCTACGACCCTCACTGCAGTGTTCTTCACTGTACGTTCTTCTCGCTTCTAAATCAAAAAGTAAGACACGGTCATAAAAACCTTGACATGCCGTCGGGGGGAAAAAAAACAAACAAAAAAACCCCAACACCCATGCTTACCTTCTCTACATTGTATGTTATGTTGAAGTCCGAGTTAACAAAGAGAATATTCTCAGGTTTTAAATCTGTGTGGGTCAGCTTGTTGTCATGCAAAACTGCAGAAAATTTTTTAAATAAACATTAATATTTTTATAAATTCAAAAGTACTCTTCATGTTATTCTATCAGTGTTGCCCATCCATGATGTATGCGTGAAGACTCATTGCTGCTAGTGTACTCACACTTGACAGCGAGGCACAGCTGGTAGGCCATGTCTCTGACCTGGCTGATGGAATAGGGCAGGTAATTATTTTCTTTAAGGAAGTCAAACGTGCTGAGTGCTAACAGCTCGAAGCTGAGACACATGTGGCCATGGTAGTCAAACCAGTCAAACATCTGTACACACAGACTGCAGGAAGGAAAGATAAGAGGGGGAAAAGTCAGACTGGCCTGGGAGGAAAACAAATTACATTACTGTCTATGAGTGAGGGTTTATCATCTATTCAACGGATTGTAAAAGAAATATTCAACACTAGTTTTAAATAAATATATCATAACATTTGTAAAGCAAGTGACCATATGTTGTGAAACCACTGCTTTAAACCATGCTAACAATCTTCCCGTGTTTTGTTGATTGCACACATTAATACAAATAAAAACTTGTTTCATTAATACAAGAAATAACACTTAGCTACATTCCACTACATCCTCAAAAAACATGTGAATGCAGTAAGAACATGTACAAATTAGTAGAAATCCAACAAAACAATAAGAATGTGGTATTGTCTCCATGAACACAGAGAATGTGGTTAAACTTTAGACATATCTGGGGAAAACAAACAAAAAAAAAAAACCCATAATGCAGACGCAGTACAACGTATGTCCAAATGGATTTGTGAACAAACTATGCTATAAACAACATCAACTTTAATTTGTTGACCTCTCAGCACCCCTCAGAACACCAGCATTTTTCTAATAACTCTGTTGGCCACTTGATCCACTTCATAATATATATCAAACAAAAGCTACAAAAGTTTTCAAATTGAGACAGAGATCATGACAACAGTACCAGTTTTAAAAAGACACTTCTTACATACGGTGGTGTATTTAATGCTGCTGTCGGTGGAACCACTAAACATTTACAGTTATACTTGGAAAGCTAGTGGACAGATATTTTGGTTCGAATGTTCTATTTAGTCTCAACAACTGATCCGAGCTACATAAACTACATAGGTGAGTCTATGAACAATACTGCAAACAAAAACCAGCTCCCTCTGCTTCGTTATTATTGTAAAAAAGATCCAATGGTGCAATAGTCATTTACTGCAAAAAATGGAACTTTGTTTTAAAAGCATGGGGCTGTAGAGGATTTATAATACCCATCTGAGGTCCTCACTTTTTGTTCTCAGGGTCTCGCTCATTGATCCTTTCCAGGACATTGATCTCCAGTCGTGCAGCCTCCTTGTACTTCTCAACATTTTTAATGATTTTCAAAGCCACGTGAGCTCCACCCCTAAAAATAAATAAAACAAATAAACAGTTATGAGGAACTAGTTGAAAAAAAACGAAATAACTAAAAATAAAAATAACTAATAGTTGAATGAATTTTAGCTCTTGAAATGAACTCTGAGCAAACAGACAGAGTTACCATTGTATTTTAGACAAACTACAATCGAATAGTTCAATGACACTTCTGATGAAAGCTACCCATAATTCAGTGCAGTAAAGGTCTGAGATCTCCAGAGGAACTACACTGTAAACAGAAACGTAACTGAACCCCACTGGCACTAACATAGAGTTAGTTTTGATTAGCACAGAATTGATGCGTGTACAAAGAGATTTGGTCAAAATAGCCTCGAGAACCCAATGTCTTCACACAAGGATATATTTTCTCCTAATAACAAGCTTGTCCTTGTCAGATCCAGGCGGTGTGGAGAAATGATAAGATACAACGTTATGGTTTGGGTCTTTGGAGGCTACATCTGGCAAATCCTTAATTATATTGCATGAACCACTTAAAAGCATTTCCTGCTGCATGGAAGGCTAGTGTTGTTTCTTAAAGAAAAGACTTAGCGTACCCACCTGAGGTTAGAAAATCAACTGAGATCTGAATAGATAACTGGAATTTACCTGCGATGGTCAATGCATTCCATCACCCTTCCAAATGTTCCCTCCCCCAAAGTGCTGACAATTTCATCTGAGAGGGGGATAGATGGGGGAAAAAAAGGAGATAAAGAAGACAAAAAAAGGGGAAACAAGTAAAGGATATTAACAAAAAAGGTAAACAGTCAAGAGAACGAAAAAGGCAGGCGATTATTGCTCTAGCATCTCCGGCACCCCTTCGTACCCCCCACCCCAAACCGCCGGCCCAAAAAAGTAAACAAAGTTAAGATAAATATTCAACGCTGGAAATACTGTAAAAACTACTGGAATAAAACAACATCCCCTTGCTGAGGAAATCACTGAATTTGCTGGAAAAATTATTCAAATTATAATAATAAACAGGGAGCAACCTAACCCCACCCCAAACTAAACAATTAAAATGTGGAAACAAGATCTAAACAAGACTAATGCACTGGAAACAAAACTAAACCCTAGTTCTAATGAAAAATAAAAACCCTGCAATGACTATACAATGACGAAAACAAGGATATCAAAAGCCCTGAAAGCTTTTTAAACATCCCAATAACGCACCTGATCAAAACAAAATGTCTACAAATAGAAAAATGTGTATGTGTATGAAATGTAAGACATCTATCGTGCTGTGTAACATTCTGGTCTAATGAAAATCATGAGCTCTTGCCCTCGCCATGTGAGTGTGTGCTCTGTGCTGCTACTGATAGGGAGAAAGGTTACGATATAAGAGTAGAGGAGTAGTAGTAGTAGTGGCAGTGTGTACATCTCTCTTGCAGGACGTCGCCACTCCGACAGATCAGGTGACCCTCCTCGTCGTCCCTCACACATAGCGGCCTCGTCCCGCTGTCACTCCGCTGCTTTTCAGGCCCCCAGCCAGGGTCACAGATCAGGGCACAGCCGCCAAAGCAGGAGGGGCGTGGGCCGAGAGGGGAGAGTGGAAGGGGCAGCCGTAGCCACGGCGATGGACAGGAGCAGTGGTGGTGGTGTACGTAGGTTTGGTGATCATGGGGTGGTTCATATGACACCACGTGAGAAGATATATATAACGATAGGGATATAGTGCAAGGGAACAAGTCAAAGATCACATTTTGTCCCTTTTTGCTTGCTCTCTACATGTACTCCCCTCCCCTCAACCTCCTGTCTAGCGCCTCTGACAAAATAAAACCTGCATCATAAACATTTATGTACACAAGAGCAACACATGAGCAAAAAGAAGAAGTTTCACATCATATTACACAGTTGATACAGAATGAAACTTCCTGCACTGCCAAGTGAAAAATCAGGCAATCCTTGGAGGAAACATCTATGTACTTCAAATTAAATTATCTTTTATCTCTCTCATATTATTATTTTAAAGGAGTTTAGTATCTCTACTCTAAAGTGATGAAAGAAAGAAAGGAAAGAAGGAAGAAAGAAAAAGGATGTATGTATAGAGAAATACTGACACACTTTTTATACGTGAATGACTACGAAGTATAACTTTCAAAAAAGTAGGATTCTTATATAACCCTTTAGAGTTCCAAATTCTACAACTATCTGGCACAAAATCACTAAATCAAAAATAATAAAAAAAAAAACTAAAATAACAACAACAACAAAAAAAAAAAAAAAAAAAAAAAAAGTTCATACTTACCAATTCAGAGAGAGAGAGAGAGAGAGAGAGAGAGAGAGAGAGAGAGAGAGAGAGAGAGAGAGAGAGAGAGCCGAAGGGCAAGGCCTGGGAAGTACTCACCGAGGATGATGGGCTATAGGACCTGGTTCTACGCCGCCTTCGTTTGTGCTTACGCCTGCTGCTCTTGTGGCGTTGATGCGTGCGGCGGTAGTCGTAACTGGTTGAAGGGTCACGCGAGCGGTAGCCGTCCGGGGACAGTCGCTCACGTTCGCGATCACGTTCTCGTTTGTGCTCCTGCCGCCGATAGCCATCACCGTAGCGTCTGTCATAGGGCCTCCTGTCTGCAGAACGGTTGTCACAGCTGGAAACGTAGGAACCAAATTTTGCTTAGCACAACTTTTATTCAAATTATGGCCCAAAGTCATTGCACAAGTTACAGTTTTACAAAAAAAAATCTAGTATATATATTCTGGTTCACCTCCTGGAGCGTGCGTAGGTGCCCTCTTGTCTGTGTCCACGTCCCCTCCTTTCTCGCTCACTGCTCGAGGAGAAAGATCGCGAGCGGCGGTGTCGGGGTTTCCTTCCTCGCTCTCGGTCACGATATCGGTCCTGATAGCTGCTGCGGCTGGCTCGCTCCGACGATGCATACCGCCTCGAATGGGGCATCTGAATACGCAAAGACACGCAACAGATGGTCAGCATAATTCCACTCAAGGTGTTTGATTTTCATGATACTGGGTTATATTAATTTTTTTTCAGCCACAGCAGAACATGATTTATTGAATATGACTCATCATGAGTGAGATTTTTTTTAATGATCATTTACACACAAACCACGTGATATTCACTGTTCACCAATGTTCAGGGAATTCACAGATCCTGAAGTGAATAATTGTTAAGTATATACTTTATGGGAATAAAAGAAAAACAATAAAAGAACTAAAATGCCTTTTTCTTGGTTTATTTTCACACTTTTAACAAGGGTCAGTGGTCACGTGCTCCATTACCCATCTTTTCAAACTCAATCAGTATGAATAACACGTCTGTACCATCAAAAATGTAAAAGCCATATCTAAAGTATAACTGTAAATTATCCACACTACATAGTTACAACTCGGGATAATGCTTAAATAAAAAAAAAAACAAAAGCAAAAAAACACCCTAAGCTGTGCATGGACCACTAAAATTCTTAGTTTAATTTGCTCTTGATTTGTCTTCATGTAGTATACTAAAACATTTATTCACCTCAGGCTAAATGGATATTGCCTTGACACCAAGGCGTCTCAGGGACTATTCAGCAATATCCACCTCGCCTTTGGTGAATAATTCTTCTGTACACTGAATGCAGGTCAAATAAAACTAAAGCTCAACTAAAACTTTTAAGTTGTCCACAATAATATTTCTGCCCATCATTTTTTTTTTTGCTTTTGATTTTTTTTAAAATGTTCAGTAAAAAAAAAAAAATTAAAAAAAGCAATGGTAACAATCAGAGAGTCCACAAGTGTTTCACTTTTTTCAATTTTATTTAGAAAATATTGCTAAAATTACCACTATCTGAATGTTGAATATTTTGTCTTAATACTGTATGTTCTTTTATTCATTATTTTGGTTCAATATCATGTGAAATAGCTACTACACAGAGTAAAAATGGGGTCAAATCGTAAAAAAAAATTAAAAACAGCACAAATGTAGAACTAACCGATCATTGCTTGTATATTTATACACCCACAACTTATCCAATACATTCCACAGCTGCCAATATGTGCAGTATCAGCCTACTGCTGTGTAATAATGAATAAATGCATGAGTAACATCATGCATTTTCTTGGTGAAATGCCATAACGCAATAGGAAGTGGAGAAAACACATTGATTTGTGCCAATACTAGGCAGTTCATGGTACGGTAATAATTCAAAAAGTTTCAGAACCAGACCTTGCACAACCAGGTCAGAACCCTATACGTATCTACATACACTTTATATTTGGTGTGTTTTTGATAGTATTCACTCATAACAGTATAAGAAAAAAGAGGTCATTTGATTATGCACTGGCCGAAAGCAAGAGTGTGAATTTTACCCTGATGCAGATTTTGAAATCAGACTAACGAGTGTAAGAGTGCCTTTCTGAATGTTGTCTCAAATCTGAATCATATAGTCAGTTTTAATTGAGCCCTGGGGTGTTTCCTCCACCTCTTTTCAGTGTGGTTCGTTTGTACAGGTTGAGATGCAGCAATTGCACAAGAGAACAGACCTAAACAAGCGGTCCGAAAGTGTCTGAACCGACTCTAGCGTGGTTTGATTGCTACCCTGAATTGACCAGGTTGTGTATTTTAGGACATTTTGAGACATGAATCGAGACGAATAAAGCTGACCCATTGCAGAAATGTGATGTGGTGAGTTTGACGTGGACAAACTAGCAAACAGAAGGAAAATGAAGTCTCAGAAAAGTATTCCCTGAACATACGGAGATTGTGAGGAGTACAAATCCGGATAATGCTACACCCATCCAGCACCAGGAATAGAGGACAGCAAAAACTTGTACTTTTTGGGTGGAATAGAAGGGATACAATCTCACCTGTCAGTCATTGTCATTCTAGCCAACTACAGGCATATCTGAGATGATGGATGTGGAAGTGGACGGATAGAAGTTTTGCGCAACAGGAACATAAAAGATTTACATTCCCTGATTGATAGCAGTTGTGAAAGAGGAAAGAGCCATGATGGATGGAATTTATATGTAATTTCTTGGTAAAAGCTTTTTCTTTTTTTAACCCCAATCCTCCGATTTCTTTTTTAATCACAATTTAAAAGATACAACACAAAACCAAACTAATCCAAGGATGAACTTGTGTCTGTTTCGGATTATTAGACGTGAAAGGAAAAGAAAACAATAACACGGGATCCTTTTATTTTCATTTCAGGAATAATTTAAGTGTATTAATACTTTATTATTAATACCACATAACTATAGGTTAACTGTTTTCACTTTCACTTTATTGTGGTTTGTACCAGGTATGGAGACCTTGTTGTGGTTTCATTTAGGACTACAGGTTGGACTGTAATGAAATTTTCTTATATGGCTTCACCCAAATGAGGATGGGTTTCCCTCCTGAGCCTGGTTCCTCTCAAGGTTTCTTCCTTGTGTCAACTGA
>JAQMYF010000011.1:2337434-2351588 GCA_030014195.1 Neosilurus mollespiculum | reverse complement strand
ATAGAAAATGAGGGGAGGGTGCAGACAAAATTTGGATTTAGCTAGGTCTTATTTTCGGGGTAGGGCTTATTTTGGACCGTTGTGCTGAAGTAAGGGTAGGTCTTATTATCGAGGTAGGTCTTATTATCGGAAAAACACGGTATATATATTTATGTATATATATATATATATATATAGTCTTTACACAAGATGTTTTTATACTAAAGTTAAAATTCTAATTTAAATTTATGTGTCACGTACAAAATCATACACAGTACAGTATGTAGTGAAATGCTTGTTATGACTGTCCTAAAATTTGAAAATTGATCAAAATCAAGAAAATCAAGAAAAAAAGAACAATATCAATAACAATAACTATCTGAAGGACTTAGATAAAGGTTGAATATAAATATAAAAATATAAAATATAAAATAAAAATGTAAAATATAAAATAAAATAAATTATAGAATATAAAAAAATATTAAATGAAATATAAATGCAGTGGTGATTTTATAAGTAATACTGTCTGTAAAGTGTCGGTGCAGTACAGTGTGCACATGAGACATCCAGTGAGTTAGAGGTGTTCTTACTTTAAATAAATAAAAAGTGCAGCACGTAATAATATGGAATGATAAATAAGACTTCGGGTTCATATAGATTCCCAGAAATGCATTTCATGTCATGATACATGCTTCAGCTCCAAGGGGGCTACCGTACCCCCCGAGCCTAAATAGAGCGCCTGGTGCACTTTTCTCCTTTCCAACCCCTACTTCTCATATCCCTCCGCCTATTCTTTCTCTTAATGAAATCCCTAAATGTCAAAAATTGTAAAAATAGCCATGCCAAAAATTTTTCCCTCTCACAATGTTAAAGAAAACTTAAAAAAGCTCCTGGATCCAGAATTTGACCCAGTTCTTCCCCAAGATCTAATAGAGTCTTCCTTGTCCAATGTCCCATCCGTTAGGAGTTTCTTGAAAATCCAGGCATAACTTTTTGTATATAACAGAAAGTATAGAGCTCCCTGCTGGGCCTGCTGTAATACCACACTTCCAAAAAATTATCCTCCAACAATATTAAAACCGCTTAAAATATTCAAAGATCCAGAATTTGTATCCGATCATCTTCCAGATCTAATGACGTCTTCCTAGACCATAGTACCACCTCAGTTTGAAATTTCCTGCTAACAGACACTCAAACCAATGGTAAACACAAGCCGCTTGGTGGAGGTTACTATATAAGATACTGTACAAGTGTCTGTAGGGTAAACAGTCAAAAGTATGTGCATGCAGGGGCTCCCAAGTGCCGCATTGACAAGGTGCGCGACTATAAACCCGGAGATCGCAAGTTTGAATCCGGATTGATGCCAGAGCCCATGACCGGGAATCCATGGGAGCTTATTGGCCGAGCTCTCACGGGAGGGAGGGATGGCATATGTTCACTTCCCTGTCACTCACAGCGATCACCAGCCAATCATGGTCGTCTGTGAGCTCATTCGTACGAGGGAGTGGATAGCGCTTTCCCTCCGAGTGTGTTAGGCCGCCCCCAAATACACATGCGCAGCAGTTCGAATGGATGCAGGTGGCAGCATCACATGTCACGAAGGGGGCATGTGCTTGCTTACGCCCCTTCCTGGTCGGTGGTGGTCGTGTGATAGGGAAGGCAATAGTTGATGGGGTGGGAATTGGATACGGCTAAAATTAGGGGAGAAAAATGGGGGGAAATAAATAAAATAAAATAAAATAAAAAATGTAAAATAGTCGGCCCTGCGATGGCCTGGCAAGCTGTCCAGAGTGTACCCCGCCCTCGCCCAGAGTCGGCTGAGATGGGCGCCAGCCTCCCGGCGACCCTAATTAGGATTAAGCGGCTTAGAAAATTAATGAAAATAGTCTGTGCACGCCTGACCATCATACCCATATATAAGCCTTCTCCTAACGGTCCCCACAAAGTTAGATGTACATGACTGTATGGACTGTACTCTGTAGACTTGCAACTTCCTTTCACTGGAACCAAGAAACCTGAACACTGCTCCAGCATGACAATACCTCACGCGCTCCATGAAGACATGGTTTGCCAAGGCTGACGTTGAAGTACTCAAGCGCCCTGCACAAAACCTATATTTTGGAACAAACTGGAAAAATACTGTAAGTACCTTTGTTTCGTGTAAGAGTGGAGAAGTTTGGGCTTGTTGACTTACTCTTTTAACTGAGGCATTCCCATTCACAGGAGTTTCAGGGCTGGTGGATGTGGAAGGAGGAAGAGAAGGCGTTGGTGCAGCATTACAAGGAACGCCCAGTGACTGAGGTGCTGCCGTTGTAACAGTGGTGTCCTTTTCTGCTTCTTTGACATTCGGTACACTAGGAGTGTTGCCACTGCCATCGGAGGGTCCCACCCGACGATTGCCTCGCCCACCGCCCCGGCTCCCGTGTCTAACCGTTGCTCTGAATGCTGGCCTGCATACATAGTTCTCAAGGATCTTAGGCGGCTTCTTCATTCGTTTGGCCTGGAGGCCAATCTTGAGTTTGACGTTGCCCTCGGAGTAGCTGGTCTCTTTGACCGAGAACTGTGGAGACTGCTGTTGGTCAGCGGTGCCGGCGGTGGCACCCTCGGGGTTACAGGGGACACCCGGCACCGCATCTCTTTCCTTCTTCCTTTTTTCATCTTCGTCGTCTTTCTTCCCACCCCCTCCTTCCTTCTCAGACTCAACTGATAGGGTGTTTGCAGGGAGAGGAGGTGGTGTGGCGGGCCCTCCTTGTGTCCTCTGATCCATTGATGATATGAGAAACAGGGGAGGGCTGAGCAGGATGTGCTCACAAGCAGTACGGAACCGGTGGACGCAGAAACCAGATGGAGACGGAGGTGGAAGATGGGAAGGAATAAAGTGATCGTTGTTAGGTTGAAGAAATGTCGTCCTTTCCTGGCTGCCCAGCCCTCGTCACTTTCAACCTGGTGAGAAAAAGATTCAATGGTTGAGAAACAATTTGAACGCGAGTTATAATTCTAAAAATACACACGGTATTAAAATCACAAACAACTGACAGAAGGAAACTGAATGTAATTTAAAAAAAAAGTCCCGTTAATTACTCTGTAGTGTTTTTTGTCTGAGCAGTAAATCACCTGTTAGCATGTTCTCTAATCACAGCACGGACCACTACATCAAACAAATACCAAGGTTCAGAACGAGCCCCTAGGCAGGAATATCTGCAACCGAAATTGAGGAGTTGGGTTGGAGGCCCACGTCATACGTGACTCTACCTTTACTTTGACTGGGAGTTGTCCACTTAGGTTTGGGGTTCATGGCGCTGTGCTTGGGACGGAATAGAGGGGTCTACAGTACAAGCGTGGCACCTGGTTCTCCTCTGAAAATTATGATTTTCATTTACTGGAACCAAGCAGCCTAAAGACCGTCCCAGCATGACAACACCGCTGTTCACGAAGCGAGCTCTGGGATAACAGAGCCTTCTCAGAAGAGTGGAGCTTGTTACGACAGCAGAGAAGAACAACTCTGGAACAGGATGTTCACATGCAGACACATATGAACGGGCTGGCCAAGGGCGCAATCTTGGGGCGAAGGCAGGTAACAGCCCGACGGTCCACTGCAGGTTTGAAACAGCCTAATGTGCATGTGTCTGGACTACCCATGCATGCACAGTATGCTGGGACTCGAACCCAGGACCTTTTTTCTATGAGGCGGACATGTTAACCACCATGCCGATGTGCTGCCTAATTTATAGAATTACATAAATAAATGAAAACCAGTATCCCAAATTAATAATAGAAAAGAAGGTCTCTTAATTACTGTAAATGCAACGTCTGTAGTTTAATGTAAGGTAACAGTGACGTGTCGTATCAGTGTTTGTGCCCAGGGCTAGAAAATACCTGAGCATTTATCATTTGTTGCTAAACTTAAGTATTTTTTTCTGTATTTTTGTGTACTTTACTAAAGTTTCATCGATGGTGAGTACCTTCCTGCTCTCTTCTGACATCAACTAAGCAGATTTTCATTTGGTAAATACCATGGTCCGAAAAGTCTGCCCTTCTGTGATCTATTCTCACTGTTCCATCACTATTTCTGCCAACACGGACCTTACTTCTGTTTTGACTTCTACAGATTCCTCAAGACTATAAATCTAATCAGGACTCTAAGACTATAAATCTCCACTTTGTTGTTCGATAAAGTTAAAAAAGTGTAGTGTCTGTGTTCTGCACCAACACACGTTATTCAAGCAAAAACTCTCGTCTCATTTACTTATTTGCCAAATCGCTTAAATCTACTAGTGTCATTCATTCCTTCCTTCACAGCATTTGAAAACGCTCTTATCCAGAGCGACTTAAAATTATCATTTTTATACAACTGAGGTACTGAGCGTTAAGGGCCTTGCTCAAGGGCCCAACAGTGGTGACAGTGGGTATTGAACCTGTGACCTTTGGATCAGTGACCCCATCACCTTATCCACTAAGCCACCACTGTCCCACTCTGTCTGTCTTAGCCGACACTGGGCGAAGGCAGGGTGCGTCCAGAACAGCTCGCCAGACCATCACAGGGCCATTTCAGACTCACCTCCACACCTACGGGAAATCTGAAACAGCCAATTAGCCTAATGTGCATGTCCGCAGGCTGTAGGAGGAAACCGAAGTACCCAGAGGAAACCCACACAAGCATGGGGAGAACACACAAACTCGGACATGCTGACCACCACACCAGTGTGCCACCGCAAGCAAAAAACAGATGAATAAAACGTCTAAACTTTTAGACAGCTAAAATAGTGTGGCAGGTTTCGAACCCAACCCTACATGTTAAAATAGTCATGTGATAACCTGTGATCATTTCTGTCACGGTTAGACCCATGTTAACGTGCGTCAGTAACAAGTTTTCATGGCCATCTGTGTAATCTGGTGAGTGTAACCCGGTCTGTTCTAACAGTGATTAAACTCGAAGCTGTTGGAGATTTACGTTTATTTTCTCCTCTTATTTGTTGATTCGCGTTCGTGCTAATGCTACGTGTTGATATGGAATGTCTGCAGTCAGTTGGGTTTGGAGTGTAGATCTCAGTAAGGGAGGAAATATAACGTATTATTTCACATGTAATTTTCTCTCTTTAGTTAGAAAAGCAGGATAAATTTACTCGGCTGAAAAGTCCAGCTTCTTCCGAGCAGGTCATTGGTTTGAGGGTATATTCTTAACTTTCCTTTAACTTGTTGTACATTTACATTAAACAGTGAGGAATACGAACTCAGAACACTTTTCCCCTCGCTATACAAGCTATTTAAGCTTACCAAACTATTACAATTTGAAAATTTTAATAAAATTATAAAAATCCAGTATAATTTATACATTTGCATGAAACGCTAACACTTGTGTTTAAAACAATGAGTTAATACATTAAATGAATAAATAAATTACGGTTTGGCGTGGTTGCACTCCTTAGATGGGGTATTTTTTTTAAGAAAATCCATGATACGAACTCTGGGAGACACTGGATGAGTTGGCAGGGAACAACATCCTTAAAATTTCCTAATAATAATAATAAAAATCCCATTTTCAGGGACAAAATGTCCACCATTTTGTTAGTTTTGATAAACCAGCCATGCACACACAAGAACTTTAACCCTGAACCCATCATTTTCATGAACCAATCAGATACTTTGCCAGCTCTGGGTAAAGTGTTGGGTGACAAGTTTGAGGCGTCATGGAAAACGAGTGACAAATGCACCACTCGCTCAACTTTTCCCAACAAATCTGTCCATTTGTTTTTGTTGAACAATGAGTTTGGGAAGCTGGGTGTAAAATAAGTACCAGTGATTTCAGACAACAAGTGGGATGATTTCTTGGATTTCGGAACCTAATCAGGGCTTCATGTTACGCGTAACCATCATACTAATGCATGCTCGTATAACAGTAGTAGGTTTGAATCCGAAATCGCACGACGCAGTAACGCTTTGTGAAATATTCCTACAGTCGGTTTGTATTATTATTAAAGCAGCGGTAGGATCCTGCTCCTTTTCAGGATTGAAGGCTCTGCCCGGAGCTGGTGGTTTCTGTGGCAGAAATCATTGTAAGGCAAGTCAGAGTTGTGACCTCGTCACAGAAGCCCCCTGGGAGTTAGAGAACCTGGCTGGGTTCTCCTGGGCTGTGTGATCACCAATCAAAACAACAGTGACGGAGGAAGAGAAAGAGGCGGAATACGAAAGTAGGGGCATGCAGACAGCTTCTTCATGCCCTGCTAAGGGCAAAAGGCTTAACAACAGAGCAGAAAAGCACTGTAAAGGTGGCATGGTGCATTTGGACGATTATTAGCGCCTGCATTCTGCGCAGGGATTACCGCCACTATAAACCACGGCTCTGAATCTGTTGTCGCCATGTTTATTTACTACGATGAGTCAGCGCTAAAACTCATAACCTAATTTCGATTAAATGGCACCAGACTTCTTTTTGCTGTATTCCAGCCTCCCCCTCTGATCCTCATGTCCTTCGCCGTTTCCCTCTTACTCACTTCCACTCGTTTCTTACTCACTTGGAAAGCTCACAGTACGGCGGTCAAAGCTGCTGTGTTCTTGGGTAATCGAAAACACATTTTCTCCTGTGCCCCCTCCCTTCTTCTGTTTCCTCTGTCTATCCCTCCCTCAGTGACAATCATTTTATTATTTCCTAAGTGTTCATGGACCTACAAACGTATATTCGCTACACCGTTATTAACTCACACTCACATACTCGCCTCGTTACTAAGCAGTAAAACCGCCCGTGAAATCTTTCACAGGAAAATTGCTGCGGATTAAAAGCAGATAGTGAATCGTGAATTTTGGCGTCCTTTCGGACAGTCTAAAAATCCTTTAAAACCACATCTCCATTGCTCTTAAAGGCTTCTGTATCACTAAGTTAGAATTTCTCAGTCATTTCAAAACAGCGTTCCAGACACACCGCCTGAAACCTGTTCTTTTTTGCTGTAACCACGGCTGTAACAAAAGAAAGCCACTTCTCTCTTTTTCACATTTTCACTTTAAACAGAAGTTCTGGCTCCCGCTGCCCCGACTCCCTCTGCCCGCCACTGCCAGTCCAACGCTCTTAACCTTAACATCCGGAACATAACTATAAACCACGTCTTAATCTTCCGTTCTTCAAGGAACCTCAGAGTCTCACATCAGTGATGCATTGGATCATTTCAGTCCTGTTGTTACAGCATTTTACAAAATAGTTCTCCATTTGATTTCCATCCGGTGGCACCCAGATGAGGACGCGGTTCCTTACGAGGATGGTTCCGCTCAAGGTTCCTGCTTGATTCTGTCTCAGTTGAAGAAGGCTGTCCTCAGCACCGTCACCTCTGGATTGTTTGTTAGGGATGAATTTATAACAGGAATGTATAAGTCTCTGTAAAGCTGCTTTGCGACAGTGTCCACTGTTAAAACTGAACTGAGGTTGAGATGAAACTCTGACGGGGGTTTACTTGTAAACCAGCTGCTTTTAAAAAAATTATGCAATATCGGCGATAAGAACGACCCAACATCAGAGCATCAATCCGAACCAAACTAAACCAATATAACACCACCACAGTGTGTTTTTAAACCGAGTACAACATGTAACGTACCAAGCATCAGACATGCAAACACCCCGAACATACTGGCATAGCTTTCAAAACAATAACAGAGGATGAACTGAAGAACAAATCGGAAGCAACTTGAGGCAGAAAGGTACACAGACCTACGCCGTAGGTGGAGACCTTCGGATTTGCCCTTCATGTTAAACAGAATAGCAGGAAAGTCACATTCCTTCAAACTATAATATACTTTGTGGGGTACTTCATACTACGTCCATGACTGGTCCTCGCTGCATTCAACTGTCCCGACTAGTTTCGTACCATGCACATGGTTACGCACGCATCACGTCCAATGCTTTCTTACTACAACCAATCAGATCGTACAACGCTCTTACTGTCTAATATTCTTAATCTACATCCATGTTCAACAAGTCCATGCCACAGCTGTAATATGCCAATGAAACGGCTTTCGCTGCATTGTTACTACATTAGTGCCGTCATGACAACTTCCTCATTACGTTCTTAATGCGTCCTGATTCAACTAGGTCCACGCTTTCTTTTTAACATGTGTAAAGTTTGCCCACATCCTTGGAGACTACACCACGTCCTTATCATTGTCTACTGCGTTTCTACTACACTGGTCGAGTTCTTCCTGCATCCAGTCAAGTCTTTGACATACTGGGAAGGTGGATGAGTGCGATGGGGACTTTAAGAAACACTTTGATGGAGCTACATCTCAGAGCGAAACGGACGTATGTTTCATTTATACTCCTACAAGTGCCTTTATGCTTTCACATTGACAAAAAAAAAAAAAAAACATTCTCTCTACAGATGAAAGTGGACAAAATGTACTAATAACAAGACAAGACAGTTAGTCAAGAGAAGTCACAGAATTAATCAGAGATAATTTCCCCATCTACGTGAAAACGAAGAATGATCCGTGGTGTGGAGAAAAGGGATGAGACTCGACGCTGGTGCTGATCGTAACTCAAAGAGTGAGCACATATTTCCTACTGTAAACCTTTTTTACTAATAATACTAATAATACAAACAGAATGACTTTAAATGATCTACGGTTGTCGTAAACAAGTATTCTTCTTATTTTAATGAAATGCTGAATAAAGCAACTACAGACAGATAGATGGACAGACAGATGGACAGATAGATGGCATGGTCATATTTATTATCTGTAATAATATTTCTTTATTGTTATGTGAATACAGTTTTTCCGGGCACTTCTCTTTCAGGACTCTAATCGTGACAGTTTGTGTTCTGGTCCTCCAGAGGTGTCAATACTAAAGTTTCAGTGACCTTTTAATTCCACTAATACCACACACAGTTGCCTCACATTTCAAGAGAAACCCAAGACGCCAAAGAAAGCCCTCTTGGTGAGGGCTTAACAGCTGAAGAGCTCAGTGAGAGATGTAATGAAAACGAATCAGTCGTTAATGTACACTGAAGAAACGTCACATCGAAGCAGGTTCAGTTCATTTAAACCAGCACGTTAAAAACACTACCGATATAATCCCTTCCCTCCGGACCGCGCTGCTTCAGACAGCTACGAACGTACAAGGCTTCTTTTAATAAGAATGGCAAAACTATCGATCATGTTTTGAGTAAGTTTTAATGCCTGAGTAAGATACCCTGAGGAGGGATTTCACAGACATCGGATCTTATTTATCCGTCTGTTAGTAACACGATGTGTAAATCTTTACAGAAATAAACCTGTTTGATAGATTTCAATATCTTATGAAAGCTGACTGTCTTCATACATGTGTGTGTACACCGATCACCTATAACATGCACTATACATTCCCTGTCACGGCTCATTTGCATAAAGCCACGCCCACAAAATTATATAAATGGTCAAATGAACAGAAAGCGCAAAATGAATAATCAAAGTAAAAAAGTGCAAATTAGAAAGGCAAGTTCTTCTGACTTACTTCAATGCTTTAATCTATAACATTACGATAATAATAATAATAATAATAATAATAATAATAATATTAATAATAATTAAAAACTAAATATTGTGCTATATAAGTGACAGAAGTTTGTTTACAGATTACGGCTCTCTGCAGACAGACTGGTCTTTATTATTTATATGATTTATCTAAATTGATAGCTCTTCTGTTAGTCGTTCTGTATAACAACGTCTCTGAAGTGATGTAAACATAAGTACAAAATGTAACCTACAGATTTAGAAAAGAGAAGTAATCCGTGCCAATCTGTAGCGAATCCGGTGGAGGTTGATATTAGTTTGTTTTCTTATGTGCACAAGTGTTCGGGACCACAAGCAGGATACGAGTGTTTTCTGATTTTTTTAATTATTATTATTACAAATAAACAACAAGCATAGAAATTATTTTCAATCAAATCTGTTTGTATTCCAGTTCAAGTGTTATCCTTTCCTAATTCTATCCAACAGTTATGTCAAGAAGAAAAGGCATGGCCGGCGCTGGCGCGAGTTGCCTTGACATCCCTGGAATGGTGGGTCAAGGGTCAAAGGTGACTGAAAGGTTCAAGACAAGACTCTCCCACGTCATCAACCATGTCACTTTTAGTTACCATTACTGATTCTGCCAAAATTGTAGATCACTAAACAGGACAGTTAGGAATCCCTCACACACACACACACACTAATCTGTTCATAAATCCAAACAGACTGGAGTTTAATCAGTGAGCTGAAGAATTTGAATCTTTACAGATTTCTAATAAAAGACTTCAGTAATAACTACAGCAGGGGGTTGAATCTTTCACTCTACTCTTCCTGCACAGGAAAAATTAAATCTCTCTTTCTCTCTCTCTCTCACACACACACACACACACACCTCCATCATAGTAATAAAAACACACCAACACGCGGATGCTTGACTTTATACTACCATCACACACACACACACACACACACACACAGAGAGAGAGAGAGAGAGAGAGAGAGAGAGAGAGAGAGAGAGAACTAAGACCATGCTGTAATAAAAGTGTAATAGGGGTGTAAATAACTCACCGTGGTTTATTTAAGGTTGAAAACAGTTTTCACATCATTCGGATGAAAATCCTCTCATGATGAGGGGCAGCATGCTTCCTCCGGACGGTGCACTGCTGAGGTCCCAAAAAAACCCAACACAGAAATACCAAAGATCAGAACGCAAACCCGTGAAGGAAGTTAACCTGTATAAACTAATCCGGGTGCAGAAACACACCTTCCTCTTCCTACAAGGGACCGATTTGGGCTCAATGCAAAATCACAACAGTGACCCGAACCCTGTCCAAGCCTCATCACTAACATCTACATAAACACGAACACTGACTAACAAATAACATATCATTCACTTCAGAAAACGGGACTCTAACAGACCTGTATCCGCTGTACACACTTTATTCACCAATTCTGTGGTAAAATTGTGGTGAGGATGAATCTTCCAGAGCTACTTTCCCAGTCTATCCAGTTAGCATCGAGGCTAGCTCTCATTTTCAGGGTTTGCCTGTGAAGCGCTAAAGTGGCCTTCTTCCTACCAACGTGGCAGTAACCCACAAATACCTCCAGCACTAATCGTTTAGTTTTTATGAATCATACGAATAAACAAACCCCTGAAAAACATGCCAAGGGGAATGGTGGTGGCGGCTGTGAGGGTAATCAATCCTGTCAGGGGCACATTGCTGATACGGCTAGCTTAGCTAACTACGAGCAACGTAGCTTAGCATCAACGAGACACACACACAGGTCTCAAGACAAGCTAGCTTAGCACAGTGTCACAAATGACAGTGCTAAAAATGCTTCCCCAGACTTCCTTCCTAAACACTGAAAGTAGAAGTAAAAGCAAGTGCTACTCGGGTAAAAGCCGCACGGGTTATTCAACACACACACACCGCTACGTACACACGTACACACACACACACACACACACGAACTGTCAACAAAATGGCGGCCGCGTTGAATCAACAGAAACTCGAAATGGATCTCTGCCTTAAAAAAATCCTGGCTGCTTCAAAGCTGAGGTCTTTTTTTTTTACCCGCAGTATTCCGAAAATGTCGCCAGGCTTTCCTTGTCCAGGGACCGGCGAAGGGTTGCGTTTTAAAGAGGTGAGAATGGGCCTGTGCCCGTTAATCGGGCCTCCATGTCTGATGAGCCCGTAGCGTTTCTGTCAGTACAACACGGGCATTCTCCCAGTGAGAGGAGGGAGGGGAGGGAGGCATAGGGACAGACACACACACACACACACACACACACACTGAGAGTGAGAGAGAGAGAGAGGGAGAGAGAGTAGAACGTCGAGTTTCCACTTTATTACAATCTCTTCCTAAATGTGAGGGCTCCAACACCGTACCCCGTCTCCTAGCAACTGAATAAAAAGTATGTATACGATGTCCGTGTATATATCAGTAATGAATAATACGGGGTTTTGTCCTTGTCACGTGACCGCCTGAGAGGTAATAACCGCTCGTGTGAAGGTTATAAGAGGTTTATGAAGGGTGGTGTTTACACACACAGTGAAAATATCGCAACTCCCACAGGAACCGGAGTCGGGCACGGGGAAGCGCGTGTGTGACCGGTTTCATTCGATGTTTTTCCACGCTCGCGCTGATTCAAGTCCTCCCACTGGCTGCAGGTGTAAGAAGGGGGCGTGGCCTCGCGTTGCTCAATCAGCTCGGTTGTACCCCGTGCCTTGCCGATACACCGTCTGTCTACCTGCTGCTTATTAACTAGTGATTTGTTTATTTTAAATGGTCAGCTTACAGTGTTGAGGACGCGTTGAATCATAAATGATGATTCACTGAGATTTCTTAAGAGCGTTGTAGTGGTTCACGTTTGAGTCCTGGTTCGAGTCCTGGTTCAAGTCCTGGGTTCGAATCCTGGTTCGAGTCGTGGTTCGAATCCTGGGTTCGAGTCCTGGGTTTGAATCCTGGGTTCGAGTCCAAAGTTCGAGTCCTGGGTTTGAATCCTGGGTTCGGGTCCTGGTTCGAGTCCTGGTTCAAGTCCTGGGTTCGAGCGGTGGTTCGAGTCCTGGTTTGAGTCCTGTTTCGAATCCTGGGTTCAAGTCCTGGTTTTTAGTCCTGGGTTCGAGTCCTGGTTCAAGTCCTGGTTCAAGTCCTGGGTTCGAGTCCTGTTTCAAATCCTGGGTTCGAGTCGTGGTTCGAGTCCTGTTTCGAATCCTGGGTTCGAGTCCTGGTTTGAGTCCTGGTTCCGAGTCCTGGGTTTGAGTCCTGGTTCGAGTCCTGGTTCTGAATCCTGGGTTCGAGTCCTGGTTCAAATTCTGGCTTTGAGTCCTGTTTCGAATCCTGGGTTCGAGTCCTGGTTCTGAGTCCTGGGTTCGAGTCCTGTTTCGAATCCTGGGTTCGAGTCCTGGTTCCAGTCCTGTTTCGAATCCTGGGTTCAAATCGTGGTTCGAGTCCTGTTTCGAATCCTGAGTTCGAGTCCTGGTTCGAGTCCTGGTTCCGAGTCCTGGGTTCGAGTCCTGGTTCGAGTCCTGGTTCTGAGTCCTGGGTTCGAGTCCTGGTTTAAATTCTGGGTTTGAGTCGTGGTTCGAGTCCTGTTTCGAATCCTGGGTTCGAGTCCTGGTTCAAGTTCTTGTTCGAATCCTGGGTTTAAGTCCTGGGTTCGAATCCTGGGCTCAGTGTCACGTTTGCAGGCTCTCTCCATGCAGACCCAATTAAGTGGATTGGCTTAATTGTGATCGAGAAAGAGATTTCACAAACCTTTTTTTGTAAACATGTTATGACCGTCCAGTAATGTTCTCACTCGCTCATTTGCAGAAACGCCTAATCCTACCAGGGTTGCGGGAAGGCTGGAGACTATCTCAGCTGACATTTTTGCGATGGCGGAGTACACCCTGAACAGCTCACTGGACCATTGCAGGAGCTACACACACACAACCCCACTCACACCTGGACCAATTTGGAGCTGCCAATTAGCCTCATGTGAAACCCACACAAGCACAAGGAGAACGTGCAACCCCTACACAGAAACGCCCAACCCCTGGAATTGAACCCAGGACCTGGTGGACATAGTAACCACTACACCAACGCGCTGCCCCTCCGATAATGTTATGACCAGTTAAGTGAGACCTAATTACATTTACATTCGCAACATTATCTAGAGCAACATTTTTTTTTTTTACAAGTGAGCAGTTAAGGTTTAAGGGCCTTGCTGAAGGGTCCAGAAGTGGCCGCTTGGTGAAACTGGGGTTTGAACCGTGATCTCCTGATCAGTATCCCAGAACCTTAACCAAAGAGCCACCACTGCCCATGCACCTAGCATTACTGCCATATCCAAATGGTACATGAATTTTTATTCACTACAACCCTGCTGTAGGTAATTATATTATAATATATAATGTCAAATAAAGTTTTATAATAAGACAGGCACATCACAAACTGGCTACTCTAAATATGTGAGTGTGAGTGTGAATGACTGTGTCTCTGTTAAAGACAGAAAGTGATGTGCAACAAGCAACCATGCAAAAAAAGTGGGTGGATACAGTTGAACCAATCGAGCAATAACCAATCAGAGCATACAGATACAGTTAATTGACTGTAATAATAATAATAATAATAATAATAATGCCCTGCGAGCCTGGCGAGCTGTCCGGGGTGTACTCTGCCCTCGCCCAGAGTCGGCTGAGATGGGCGCCAGCCTCCCCGCGA
>JAQMYF010000011.1:2317579-2330781 GCA_030014195.1 Neosilurus mollespiculum | reverse complement strand
ATATACACACACACACACAAAATACTATAGTTTTTTCCAGGAATGAAGACGACTGTAAGCTGGGGTGGTGAGCGGTTTGAGTGTAAGTTTAACTTATTAAGTAATTAGTTTTCAAATCTGTCATAATTGTATATCAAAGTGAAATGAATGGAAGCAACCTTGAGCTCCACTAATCTGCAGCAGAGCATGTGATCATGATAAGTTTGTTTATTTATTTATTTTGTTTAGAAAGGAAAGAATGTGACCATCACCCAGTTTAGCTGACTTTCATGGTCTTCCAGGTCTTTTACTGTGAATGCAAAATGTTTGGTAAACCCCTGAAATTACAAGTGAAATTCTACATTTAATCACGTCTCAACTGCTTCAGTGCAAATCCATATTAGTGGTGTACAGAGACAAATGTACATTAATTGTGAGGCTGTCCAAATACTTATGGACCTGACTGTATTAATGATATAACAACCATTGTTGAATCAATGCTGTTTAATCCTGGCATTATACAGGGTTAAAAACTAACAGTATGTTTCATTTCAAGAATACTCAGAAAACAGTTTTAATACAGTTATTACTGATTTATATCAATTTATTACAAATTATAAGTCATTACTTAAAGCAGTTTTATTCAGGTTTTATGCAAAGAGACTCCTGCCTCCCAGAAAATGAAGTTGAAACAGATTTTTCCTAGGATATATTGAGTACACTGACATTATCTTGGTTGTTTTTCTATTCATTAGCCACATGGAGTGTAATTGTGTTTGTTGCCTTTATAAAGGCTCTGCAAACAAATGACTCCCTTCCCGAGACTCTAAATTAATACAATTAATGAATGTAAGATTTGACCATGTTAGCCCGGTCTGATTCATGATGCATGCATGTGGATTCTAAGTTTATTTTTCAGAGTTTTGACTGGGCAACCATGATAATGAGACATCACACAACATGTTCTAAAATTCTGAATCTCAGAGAGACTTTTAATCTGCTTTTAAATGTCCTGCTTGGACCTGGTGGCACGGTGGTGTAGTGGTGGGTACCCCTGCTTTTGTGGGTTTCCTCTGGGTTCTCCAGTTTTCTCCCACAGTAAAAAAGACATGAACATTAGGCTAATTTGCTGTTTCAAATTGCCCCTAGGTGTGAGTGTTAATGGTTGTGTGTGTGATGGCCCTGTAATGGTCTGGTGAGCTGTTCAGGGTGTACTCGTCCCACATCCACCACAGTTTTTCAGCACTAACAGCCCTATCTCACCTTGACCTTTTCCAGAATTTGAAGCAGCCACTGCTTTTTGCTTTTGTCATCCATTGCCCTTCTTTGCCCTGATTTTCCATATTAAGAAAGTC
Organism: Neosilurus mollespiculum; assembly: GCA_030014195.1. Lineage (NCBI taxonomy): Eukaryota > Metazoa > Chordata > Actinopteri > Siluriformes > Plotosidae > Neosilurus > Neosilurus mollespiculum. Next base: position 2,329,447 of record JAQMYF010000011.1, on the reverse strand, counting down.
TCCTTGATTTACTTTTGGTGCAGTGTTTTCCTCGCATGTCTTAGTTTTGCTCCTTGGACTTGTCACCTTGTAGAAGAACAGTATTATTCCTAGTTGCTTTTTAGACTTAGATTCTTAAGAAGAATATAGAACTTCTGAAAATTCAAATATATGACCAAAGTTTTTATGTACACCTGACCATCAGAATTGTGTGTGCTTGTTGAACATTCCATTGAAGATTTATTCCCCCTACATTCCTTTGGGAAGGGTTCTTTCCACTAGAATTTGGGGCGTGGCTGTGGGGATTTGTGTTCATTCAACTACAGTGAGGAGGTCAGGCACTGATTTTGGGATGTTGAGAAGGTCTGGTGTGCAGTCAGTCATCCAGTTCATCCCTAAAGGTGTTCTCTGCTTAGGGTTGAGGTCAGGGCTCTGTGTAGCAGCTGAGCACAGGGACCTCGTCAGGCTGGAACAGTGTCTGCTGAGTTCAAGTGAAGAAAAGTTTCATGCTACAGCATACAAAGACGTTCTATACTGTTGTGTGCTTCCAACAATTTGTGAGAACCACACATGGGTGTGATCTACACTACCAGTCAAAGGTTTTAGAGCACCTCAATTTTTTCCAGTTTCCACCTGAAGCATTCAAGGAAAAGCAGATGGAGGTGGAAGAGAAGTCGTATAATTGTTCTGTTTAACACAATTTTATTTAAATTCTTGACCCCTTAAAGTAGCCCCATTGTGTAGTTTTTACAGCTGAACGCACTCTTGGCGTTTTTTCAGCAATGGAAATCAAATATTGTTCTAGAAGTTTCTTAACAGTTGTTGCAGAAGTTCCCACTTTGCTCTCACCCTTCTGTCTACTTCATCCCAAACCAGTTCAATGGGGTTATAGTCTGGAGACTGTGCTGGACGTTCCACGATTCGAAGCCTTCCGTCTGAGGTAATTCTGATATACCTGTTATGCCAGTCAGCAGAACAGATGAGAGATGGATTCAGTGATGCAGGACAAGATGAACTTTACTACTGAGGCTTGCACGCTGCTGGAGGGCAGAGCTGGACTTCGTAGGATGCAGCAGGATTTGAGAGGAAAGTGTAAGGTTGGATTGTGACAATACCGCTAAAGCTTTGTTCCTTTTCAAGTCATTCACTCAGCTTGAACTTCTTAATTTCCTCCATCCATCCATCCATCCATTTTCCACCATTTATCTGAGTTTGAGCTGTGGAGGCAGCAGGTCTAGGAGAAAATCCCAGGCATCCCTCTCCCCAGTGACGATCTCCAGCTCCTCCTGGAGGATCCTGAGGTGTTTCCTGGCCAGAAAGGATATATAATCCCTCCAGTGAGTCTGGGTCTGCCCCGGGGCCTCCTCCCAGTAGGACGTGGCCTCTAAAGCCAGGAGGCATTCTGATCAGATGCCCGAATCTCTTCAGCACTTTTAATGCAAAGGAGCAGTGATTAAATTTTAATAAATCTGAAAAAACAGAACATGGGGTGTTTTAAAACTTTTGACCAGTACTGGAAGGATAGGTGAAAGGTAATATTTAACAAATATGCACCAAAGGCGAGGAAGGATGCTGCAGAATATTCATTTTTACAACATCACCCAAGTCTATTTATTTATTCATTTATTTTAATCATGACAGATGCAGATGAGCTCCCACCACAGACAGGTGCAGAAAAGTGCCCTTTAAAGAGTTTACAGAGTTGTGGTGGTGCTGTGCAGAAAGAAACTTTAAAATAAAAAGAGTTTTTTTATTGTTTATATTTACGTTTTCACCACAACATTGAGGCAGGCCAGGCACTGCGCTTTGAAGCAGCGAATAGCTCTGAGACTCGATGTAGCGGCGTCTGTGCAACGTACTCATTTAAACACAAAAGTAAACAGAGCTCTGTAAGGATGTTTAGAGAAAAACACAATAAAACTAGCTAAAAGGGAATTCTTATAGTTTATATTTACATACTATAAGATGACACTCAGGAAGTTCAGGTGATCCTACAGCTAAGCTAATAGCGGTTTTGCGAAAGGCAAGTTAATGAAATAAATGTAAACTGTGATCCATAAAGGTGTTTTAGTACAGAAATTTTAAGTATGACACTGGCAGCATGGTGGCGTAGTGGTTAGCATGTGGGCATCACAGCAAAAAGGTCCTGGGTTCTGGTTCTGGGTGGAGTTTGCATGTTTTTCCCAGAAACACTGCTTCTGGGTTTCCTCCGGGTCCCCTGGTTTTCTCCCACAGTAAAAAAAAAAAAAAAACACATTAGGCTAATTGATTGTTTGAATTGACCCTAGTTGTGAGTGTGAATGGTCGTGTGTATGTGGGCCCTATGATGGTCTGGTGAGCTGTTCAGGGTGTACCCAGCCCAGGTGTAGACTGAGATGGGCTCCAGCCTTCCTATGACATGAATACTCAGTTTGACAAATGAGTGAGAAGTATGACACTGAGGCAGGCCAGTTAGCCCAGTGCTTTCAGCCAGCTAACTGCATCTGTTCTTTTTACGCTCGTCCTTTAGAAACAAAAGGAAACAGCGCACCCTAAAGGTGTTTTAGTATTTATGGTGGGGGGAAACACAAGAAAAACAAAACCGAACAAGGATTAATGGTTTATTTTTCCATTTTAATGCATGATAATGATGATGTGGCCCACCCGAGTGTCCATGACAAACTGTGAGTGTCTGTGATGGTGATTCAGTCATTACCCACTTATGAAATAGCAGACCAATTAGATTGGGCTATTCCCTCGTAGTATATACTAATGCTGAAAAGGCCCAAAAATGGAACATTGGAAAGTCAGCATTTCCCGTGTGGATAGACTCCGACCCAAAAAGACTGAGTGCCGTCATATATTTTCAAAAGGTTAAGTTTAAGGGTGTGCATATTTACATGACCTGGTTATTGAAGGTTTTTTCCTCCCTAAAATTCTTTCAGTTTATCAGATCGGTTATGCTTACAATAAGTCCAGGGAACAGAACTGCAGTTTCAGGAGCGCAGGGCAGTGAGGAGTATCTGTGGATTGCTGGAGCAGATTAGGCACTCGGTAACTTTAAATAGGATGAAATGACTATGTTTATTTTATTATGGCTTACCAATTGTCACTAAAGCAATGTGTGTGTCAGTGTGAAAATAGCATTGGCAGGGCAGCTGTTGGACTGATTCCTTTGGTGTATTACACATAGTGTGTGTGTGTTGGGGGTTATATGTTTATGTTTATAAAGCCTTTAAAGGAGCATTGTCATGGTTGGTTGAATAAATTAGCATAAATAGTATCAGTGGTGTCATCAAAGGAGGCAGAATCATTTAGACAGATAGAAATTTGGTTTCTAAAGGATATGAGATATGAATTAGGTTCGTACCAAAAAATTTGATAGGAGTTTGCAACAGGATTTTTGTTTATCTTTGAAAATTGTTTAGCCCAACAAAATTTCAAAAAGTGCTTGTTGCAATTAATTTCCCTCTGCTCCATGCCAGGCTCAAAAACTCCTTTTGATTTGCAAGTTGAGAGGATATTAAACAAACACAGACTAGTATTTCGAACATTCACTGCATATTTACACGAAAACTCATGACACAGCTCCTTCAGGAAACATCACATTGATTTCCATGCAGTGTCATGTTCATTTTTCATGAATTCATGAATTGATGAGGGGGAAAACTGAACCACTTTATAAAGTCTTCTCCAGCACATCCTGAAAAACTTTCAATAGGGTTAAGGTCAGGACTCTGGGGTGCTGATACATATGTGAAAACAATTCCTCATGCTCCCTGATTTTTTATATCCATGCCATCAGGGAAGAAAAAGTCCATTGATGTGATAACCTGCTCATTCACTACATTCAGGTCATCAGCTGACTTCATTTTATTGCCACATTAATGTTGCTGAGCCTCGACCGGACCAACTGGAGCAACAATGCCATGGAGATTACATGCTGTGATCCAGGATAAATGCTCTCCATGAAACTTTTAGAGTATGTGACTTTCTTTTGGCCGAGCCGTGTATACTCTAATTTTTAGTATGTTATTCAATGAGTTCAGGAGAAATAATTATTAAAAGAGTGAGTTGGGGTTGAATCTGCTTTGAAATACTGTAACATAAAATAAAAACTAAATAAAACAAACAGGCATTAAACAAATGGAGAAAAATGTTATTATATTTAAAGTAAAGAGAGAAAAGGTAAAAAGAAAATGAAAATGAAAGAATCCTTAAGAGTGTTTCTTCAATATAATAGTGAAGATGGTTGAAACAATGCCATGGAGATTAGGTGCTGAGATCAAGGCTAAAGGCACTCCAAGAAAATATTAGAGTGTGCAACTTTTTTTTGGCCAAGCAGTGTATTATAATATGTTTGAAACACATGGCCGGTAGAGGAATCCTCATCAGAAACTGAAAAACCCTTTCTGGTAAAACACCAATGATATGTGGGTGCATTGTTCTCTCTTTCTTCTTTTTTAATCTTTTTTTACACAGTGATACATGAAGGATGGTGGACTGCGTGATGACTCAAGGGATGATGGGAATTCAGCAGTTTGCTCCGAGGAGATGTGGATGGCAGGAAGGCATGAGATCACTTTTTGTCAGCTGGCTGACAGCCAGCGCTCTCCAGCCGACTCAACAACTGCAGGAACAAGGGTTGGCATTGCAGAACCTGGGGGGGTGGGGGGTACCCGTAGGATAATTTGCAGTCAAAATAAAGTGAGCTGAATGTTGTAGGAAACCAAGATTATTATCATACAAATGTGGTCAACACCACCCACCTGTGTGATAACCCAATCGTAACCTCCCTGCCTCCAGGGTTTGAGAGGAACATTCCAGACATGAGAAACTAGATAATCCTTAGGTTCCTCAAACAGACCAATGATGTATTCAAATCTGAAGAAGGGACTATATCAAAACAATGCAAATGACTCACAAGACACCCTGTTTCCATCTATGGTGGAGATGGCAGAAATCCTGCATAACCAGGCCAAATCAAGAACTACCGGCAAAGAGACACAATCACTCACTCATTTGTCGAACCACTTAATCCTACAATTAGGACTGCAGGGTGGTTAAAGCCTAGCTAAGTCAATTCAGGACGAAGGCGGGTACACTGCAAACAGCTTGCCAGACTATCGCAGGGCCAACACACAACCATTCACACTAACATCCACACCTAGGGGCAATCAGTTAGCCTAATGTGCATGTCTGTGGTCTGTGGGTGGAAACTGGAGTACCCAGAGGAAACCCATGCAAGCACAGGGAGAACATGCAATCTCCACACAGAAACTCCCTCGTCGAGCCCAGGACCTTCTTGCTGTGAGGTGGATGTGCTAACAATTACACCACCGTACCACCAAATATACACAAGGTGTGAAAAACAATGATTAGTTTAAATACAAGCAACAAAACACAATCTGAAGCTGTTACCAATGACTGTTTTTAATAAGCTGTCTTGCCAGTCTCAAGATTACTAAAATGAAATGCATCAAATTTCTCTTTACTGTATGTAATTAAAAGAAATGTCATGTGGTTACATTCAGTCATTTCTCTTTCTGTCTTTACTTTCATTTTGTTTTACATATTAAATGATTTATTATGGGCATAGTGGTTAGCACGTCTGCCTCACAGCAAGAAGGCCTGGGTTCGATTCCCAGCTCGGGCGTTTCTGTGTGGAGTTTGCATGTTCTCTCCGTGCTTGCGTGTGTTTCCTATGGGTACTCCGGTTTCCTCCCACAGTCCAAAAAAATGCACAGTAGGCTAACTGACTGTTCCAAATCACCCCTAGGTGTGAGTGTGAGTGCGAATGGTTGTGAGACTGTTGGCCTTGCGATGGCCTGGCGAGCTGTCCAGGGTGTACCCTGCCCTCGCCCAGAGTCGGCTGAGATGGGCGCCAGCCTCCCCGCGACCCTAATTAGAAATAAGCAGTTCAGAAAATGAAGGAATGAATGATTTATTATGCTGTATTGTAATAGGTCTGGCTTAATAAGAAGTTACCACAGTCATTATACACTCAATTAATTTTGCACAGGTGTCACACTCACCTGCTCACTGCTCATCTCCTGCTCCCAGGTTGTGAGGCGGAACTGGACAGGTGCGGTGAAGCGCAGCACAGCTGGACTTCATAAAGGCGCTAATAACTCTGCGTCTATAAGAACTGTCTTTGTGTAGTTTTGTTGTACAGTATTATTTGTTCATGTGAATACACTTGTGTACTGAGCAGTTTCTGTCTTTGCCAGTGAACTTGTTGATGTTTCAAACTTTAATAAAGCAATCGTATTCTTCTACACATTCATCCAAGCGTAACTTAACCTTGAGAGACAAGAAAACATTGCATGGGTTTCCTCTGGCAGTCCAAAGACATTAGCACATTAGGCTAATTGGCTTTTCCCTAGGTGTGTGTGTGAACGGTTGTGTGTGTTGGCCCTGAGATGGTTCGGTGAGCTGTTCAGGGTGTACCTTGCCTTTGATCAGTGTCGGCTGAGGTAGGCACCAGCATCGTGTTATGTTAAAAGTTATGTTTTTTCAGTTTTTATTGCCCAAGAAATTATTAGAAATAGGAACATTCCCTGATAATAATAAGGACTACAAGGATCTATTAATATTCCAAATGAAACAATACCCATGTCCTTCCTGTAATACCATGCCTTAACCCTACTACCCTGGTTGTATTTCCCCTATGGAAAAATAATATCACAAAAAGACAGGGGGCTAAATGATGGAAATGTCACTGTATTTATTTTTAACCTCAGGCTGATCGAGTCATAAACTCTGTTTTATTAAAAAATCAACCATCAATTAAAAAACTTAACAATAGCTGGAGAATCCTCCAGTAAATACAACCCCAAATCAGAAAACATTGGGTAAGTATGTTAAAATTAAAACTGAAAACAATGATGTGGAAATAATCTTTGGTCTCCACTGCACTCCAAACAAAACAGTACAACAGCACATTATTTAATTTACCACATTTATATCAATTTTGGGACTTTTTTTGGGAGTCTCAGGCTTGGTCAGGGCATTTCTGTGTGGAGTTCGCATGTTCTGCCTGTGCTTGTGTGGGTTTTGACCAGGTACTCTGGTTTCCTCCCACAGTCCAAAGACATGTGCATTAAGTTGACTGACTGTTCCAAATTGCCACAGGTGTGAGTGTGAATAGTTGTGCCTTTGTTGGCCCTGTGATGGACTGGCAAGATATTCAAGGTGTACCCCACCTTTTGCTCTAAGCCGGCTGAGATCTGAGGCTCCAGCCTTACCACGACTTTAGTAGGAATAAGCAGTTCGGCAATTTCATTAATTAAATTTTGATTTTTGCAACACATTTCAGAAAAGGGTGGGATGGTAAAGCATTCCTTCTTACAAGACTTAAAAGATGTTTAGGGACCAAAGACACTGAGTGATGAAGTGTTTCGGGTGTTATTTTGTACCATTCTTCCTGTACGCAGGTCAGTCCAGCACCCGCACACTATTCTTCCGCAACCACGCTTTTGTAATGTGTACAGAATGGGGTTGTGTCTTGTTAAAATTTGCATGGATATCCCTGGAAGCCATTCATCCTCACATTCACACCTATGGACAAATTCGAGTAGCCAGTTGAGTAGCCTGATCTGCATGCATTTGAACTGTTGGAGGAAACTGGATTACACTGATGAAACCCACACAAACCTGGAGAGAACATGCAAACTCCACACAGAAAGGGTGTGGTCGACCAGCAGGTTTGAATCATGCGAAACAGTTTATGGATAAAGAAACAGACCCGAATACAATACAGTACAATCACTTATACTAAATAAAGTATTTTCAGTAGACATATCAGACCTGTAGAAGTACATCTTAGTTATATTTGTGAAAATATTTCACGACTCATTTAAAATGGTTCATTATTCTCTCCATGTCTACATTTATTAAAGTTTGTATTAAGTTTCAGTGCAGATTTATCTAAAGATCAGAACGTTAAGAGTTTAAAGCTTAGCACTACCTATGTATCACATGGCCAGATGATTAGTAACATGACTGTCTCAACTGCTCCTTTTGTGCTGATTAATGCCAGTGTACCCTGATCGATTGAGGGCCTCCAGTATAGCTGAGTTCTTCGCATAGTGCTACGAGACATGTGAAATAATCTTGTTGTACTGACAGTACTCAAATCTTGTATACTGGAAACACTCCTCACAGACAGATTTAGCCTTTCCACATCCCTTCTTGGTCTGGTTGTGCATGTTGCTGTTGATTGTGCTGTTGATAAGCTTGATGTGGAACGGAGGACTCCTGTGGAGAAACTGTAGGCCTTCAGTGTGGTGGAGTGTAACATGAAACTGTCACGTCAATGTCTGTGCCCAGGAATAGAAAATACTTGAGTTATTGTACTGCATTACTGTCTCCTTTCCTAATGACTCGCTTTTAATAGCTAACATCACTACAAAAGGTAAATACTGGTTACTTTAAGAATAATTTACTCTTATATTATAATTAATATAAGTTACATTTACTGCATATGCCCTTTTCTGGAGTGACTTACATTCATCACTTTTTTAATATAAAAAAGTGAGATGTGCATGTAGTAAGTGGTGGTGATAAAATGAAAAAAGTCTGTTCTTGAAGGATGCTGCTGATGGTGCTGATGTGATTTCTTCAGTGATATTATTCCATTTTCTTATAGTGCGTTGGAAAAAGGAGTGGCATTTAAGGTCGGTGCAACAGTGTTGAGTTTGCTGATCTGGTTACTGTAGTGGAACTGTGAACATATTGTTCTGAAGTGTTGATATCTACCTCTGTGCATCTTATAAAACATTCTAAAACTTTGTGAGTCTCTGGATCTCCCACCTATATTAACTAGGTTTAAATCAGTGAAATAAAATCAGTGAAATAACCTATATTCACTTTAAAACATGACATTAACCTAAAAACCCCCAAGTATTTTATATTTCCAAGAGTGTATTTCTTGCAATGTGTTTTTAACTGAGTAAGAATTTAACACTATCTACAGTATACTTTCACTTAAGTATAAGTTTTTAGTACTTTAGAAACCCTATCCTACCTGGACTTGGAACGGCAACAAGAAACTATACAAACTACATTACCCATCATACTTATTGTCATAATCTCAACAATTTCTAACCAGTCCCACTATACATCCCAGCATGCTCTGCAATGCTTCCAGTCACCTGACTCTTAGCTTCCGCATCACATGATCCCAGCACACCTGTCAGCACTCACACATGATCATAGCCTTACTATATAAGGACTCAGAAGTTCACAGTCAGACTGGGAAGTATGGCCTCTGTGGTTTTGCCCGTGCGTACAAAACTGGTGTATTACTGTATCTGCTATTTCGTGTATAAGCCCTACCTGCCCTCTTGTTTATGACTCTGTGCCTCACCTCTGACAGTGATCTTCTGTGTATGAGCTTTGCCCACCTCACATTATATGATTCTGCCTTGCCTAGGGTATCCTATTTGTCTGATTGGTTACCTGCTGCTTGGACTGTTTCTGAACTGTGCTACCATGGTAATAAAGAACTGGGTATCTGCAAATTGCATCCACCTTCATCTTTGCTGCGAAGTGATGGGACACTTAACCAACTTCAAACAAAGTATCTCCATTAACAGACATCGAACTTCTAATCATGCACATGCTTTTTCCATTAAAATATAAATAAACAAAATATAATATACTCATCACTTACTCATTATCTGAACTGCTTAATCTTACTAGGGTCGCGGGGAGGCTGCCTATCTCAGCCGACACTGGGCAAAGGTGGGGTACACCCAGAACAGCTCATCTGACCATCACAGGGCAACACACATACAACCATTCAAACCTATGATCACTTTGGAACAGCCAGTTAGCATAGTGTGCATGTCTTTGGATGGTGAGAGAAAGCTAGAGTACCTGGATGAAATCCACCCAAGCATGGGAAGAACATGCAAATTCTACACAGAAACGCCCAAGCCTGGGAATTGAACCCTGAACCTTCTTGATGTGAAGTGGTCATGCTAAACACAGCGCCACTGTGCCACCCAAATATAATATAGATTTATGGTAAACAAGACCAAGTATTTGCGCTGTGTGTAAATACTATGTTGCATAATCAAAATAGAAGCATGGGTTATCATATTGAAGAGCCTTTGAAAAGGGACTGCTAGTTGTCCTGCACAGTCCAACAGAAGCCTTGGACACGCTAGAACTGGACCCACTGCCTTCCTTGGACAAAGTCTCCTGAGCTCAGCTTCCACCTCTTCCATTGTTAGAGACAGGGGGAGATGTTCTGGTTGTACTGAGATGGCAGAAGAGCTGATGGTGGTAACGTGCTGAGAATGCTGAGGGTGGGCGACAGTCGTTGAGGTGGAGGTGGGGGAGCAGCCACAGAGGTTGAGGTGAAGAGAGCAGCTGCAGAGTTGCTTGTTCAGTCCCTTGTCATCTCAAGGCTAGACTACTGCAACTCACTCCTGGCAGGTCTGCCTTTGAGTGCAATTCGACCCCTGCAACTGATCCAGAATGCCAATGAACAGCTTGTTTTCAACCTTCCCAAGTTTTCCCACATCACTCCTCTCTCCATTGGCTTCCTGTGTCTGCTCGCATTAGATTCAAAACACTAATGCTTGTCTAAAAAGCCCAAAAACCTGCGCCCTTCTACCTCAAAGCACTTATCATACCCCGCACTGCACCGCGTTCTCTCAGATCCTCTTGCACTGCTAGACTAGTCCCTCCTTCTACCAAGGGACAAGGGAAAATGCAGCTAAACTCTTCTCTGTTCTAGCTCCAAAGTGGTGGAATGAACCTTCTCTAGATGTCTGGACAGCTGAGTCACTGGGTGTCTTCCAACGATGGCTGAAAACCTACCTTTTCAGGAGTACTTGGATTAGCTGTTTTACACACACACACACACACACACACACACACACACACACACACACACACTGTACACTCAGTGAACCAGTATAAGAATGTATTTGCTGATAGTGACTTTAAAGCACTTCTGTAAGTCACTCTGGATAAGAGCATCTGCTAAATGCAGTCAATGTTGTGTGTGTTGCTCTGCAATGGTCTGATGAACTGTTCAGGGTGAACCCACCCTTCACCAAGGTTGGCTGAGATAGGCTCCCCACAACCCTAGTAGGATTAAACCGTTTGGCAAGTGAATTAATTTATGAATGAATGAACCTGATAGCCTACGGATAAAAACTTTTTTGGCATGTTTATCTATAAATGCACGTTCTAGTAACATTTGCCATAGGGCAAACTGGAAAGAAGATTTTGGCTGACTGACTAAACTATGGCGTGACTTCCACAGCTACCATGACTCTTGTACATCTGGGAGTCCATTGCCTGTGATATGTTGTGTTGCTTTCACCACTTTTTGTAATGTATTGTGGTTGTCAGTGAAGCACTTGCTATATCTGGTCAGGATACCTTTCATGGTACAGAGGTACAGTAGTTGGTTAGGATGCCATGGGTCACTCTGTGCAGCCGGTAATCCGATAATCACAGCTCACCAATCGAGAAGTAAACCAACCCCTTCCCTCTCCTAGATTGGGGTTAGACCTTGAGCGAGTCTCAGCAACCCCTAAGTAAAAAGTAAAAAACCCCTACGACAGGGGCATGGTAATACCAGTGGCAGCAGGCTGGTGGATCTGGCAGCTGCTCAGCACTGCTCTTTTCGGCAGGTGAAAGAGTTCCCTAGGAACAAACAGCATGAGAGAGTTAGGATTCTACTGCAGGGCAGCTGGCTTAGGCCTCATCGTACTGTCTTGGCTTTCCATGGAACCAATTGCGCAATGACAGGCTGGCACTTTTAAATTAAGCGTAGGCAATGATATATATATATGTATATATGTATATATGTATATATATATATATATATATATATATATATATACACACACACACACACACACACACACACACACACACACACAC
>JAQMYF010000011.1:2306111-2316111 GCA_030014195.1 Neosilurus mollespiculum | reverse complement strand
GCAGGAGCAACGCTTAGACCGTTACTGTTCAACTCACACCACAAATCTTTTACAAATAAAGTGAAGGAATTTTGGCACACTGTATTAGTTTATATTACAGAGCAAGAATAGAAAGCAACTTTAATATATGTTAATATAAGTATTATTATCTTTTATTTAATTTTTTTATGTTTAGTTTCGTTTTACATCTCTTTACCGGTCAGAAGCATTGTGTTTTCACCTGGACTTAAAGTCACAGGAGTAACAGTGATGGAGATGACAACACTTGAGAATCTCAAATTTGACTCGTATTCAGTTTCCGATGCCTCTGGAATGCTTTTATTCCAGAAAACCATTACATGTCTATAGTAAGTGCACACGTAACTGTCCTTTGGCTATCAAAACAATCTCGTTTTACTTTTTTATAAATGTGGAGCTGCTAGATCTTTGTGGACAATTAGCTTCTGACAATTACACTAAAAGCAGGCCTCACAGGGGGCGGTTCTGACGGTGGTTCAGCACAGTTCCAATCCATGTTGGACCGCAGTGACATCGTCTTAACACCATGATGGTGTTCAGCATCAACCGGCACTGACCACCAAGAGCTGTGAGATTTTCAAATGTTTGAAACATCACAGCAGTTCTCAAAACCATGTATCACCATCTAGCTGCTTCGTAGCTGCTGTGTTGTCACCATTTGCAAACTTTCTGATCCGTGTTCAATACGACCTCATTACAACCTATTCACACTGTGTTTTCACCTACTGATCACTGTTGTTTTGCCAAACCTGCCCCTGTATGAGCCCGTTTTGACGGTTCATCGTGGTTTGGAACCACCGTCAGAACCGCCCCTGTGTGAGGCCCGCTTAACTAATAGAGAGAGAGAGAAAGAGAGAGAAAGAGAGAAGGAGAAGGAGAGAGAGATGCTCATGTGGTTCAGTTTAATCTACTTGGTAGTGCTCTCCTACTCGTCTTATCACTCACAATATCAATACAGAACTACAAAACAAATCCCAGAAAACTGCCACTGATGCCTAAATTAAGGTTCTTCCCATCAGAAAGAACAGCAAAGTAATCAAGGGTATGATAAACAAGACATGTTATAATATCCACACCCACTGGATATGAGCAATCGCATGCTCTAATTGGCTCTATTAGGATATCAGCTCATATACTGCAAGAACAGAAAAAAAACTAAATGGTGGAGTGTTTAGCCAAACCAGTGGAGGAGGAAAACTCTTAAATCAAACTCCAAAAACCATAAAAAAAGAGCAAAAAATGGTTATGAATATTACAGATTTTTTTTCTCCTGAAAGAAATCACTGCAGTCAGTTTGCTGGTTTATTTAAATTCTCGTTTGTGATAATCATCTTGTATCATTTTTTACATTTGAATAAGATAATAAAAATGCCTCACGGTCCTGTAGGTGTGAACACAATAACACTTATTCCACTCAATCTCGTCATACACGAGCTGATTTCCTGAAATAACTGGTAATTATATGGCAAACAAAAACCTGCATCACATGACTACGTTCTGATGTAATGCTGATCTTCTGGATCTTTTCCTTGCAAACAAGCTACAGTGTCAGACAGCAAGTATCGAAATATACAGAATTCTCTCTATACCTGTAGACTCTCTTTTTGGGGGCTCACACTCATTCTTAATTCCACCTGAGCCCCTCCCATTCATGTTGGCCTTCACTTTAACGTGCTCCAGTGAAAGCCCCTTGTGCTGCCGTGGCGGTGGCATTCACGGCTGCTTGGCGCACGGCGTCGTTTGAAAGCACTCCGGTGGCAAACTCAGCCTGGGCCTTCTGGAAGCTGGCACCGGTCTGCCTGTAGAGAGAGTGGACCTGGGCGAGAGAGATAAAAGAGTTTAGTGATGGAAATGCCACATTATCCGCAAGTAAAGAATCAATGCAAATAAGAGGTCTGCAATCTTACTGATCATGATTAAAGCAGACAGGGAAACAAGACGAGCTCGCTGAATGTTACACTACTTTGCATGAATTAAAACTGCATGCCTAATCGTTTGCTAGCTGCTTTTCCTAACTTCTAATGACGTCAAAAGATGTCCTTGCTTAAGGGTCAGCTCAGGTCAGGTTGCACCGCTTGTGGATATTATACAGGAAGTACAACATCCTGGACCTTACAATATACAATTTATTCACAAGCTACAGCACTACAAAACAAATCCCCATGAGAGCACCTTATAGATATCGCTAATAATGTATACTTGGATAAAAAATGTACGATGTACAAACATGTCTTTACTTGATTGCAGTAATCATCATCATCATCATCATCAATGATTTATTCACAGCATATCTACCAGGTAACTACACATCTGGGAAAGTGACTGTCTCCTGATACGGTAATGTCAGTAAAAGTAACTGGGTTGCCGGATAAGTTCCACTTATGATCATCATGTAGATTTTTTGTTTGAACTATTTACGGTAGCATGGTGGCATAGAGGTTGGCATGTCCGCCTCACAGCAAGAAGGTCCTGGGTTCAAGTCTCAGGCTTGCATCTTCTCCCTGTGCTTGCATGGGTTTCCTCCAGGTATTCCAGTTTCCTCTGACAGTCCACAGACATGCGCGTTAGGTTAATTGGCTGTTTCGAACTGCCCCCTAGGTGTGGATGTAAGTGTGAGTGGTTTTGTGTGCGTCTGTTGGCTCTACGATGGTCTGGTGAGCTGTTTAGGGTGTACTCTACCTTCACCCACTGTGAGCAGAAAGAGGCTCCAGCCTCCCCGCGACCCTAATAGTAGGAGTATGTGGTTTGGCAAATGAGTGAGTGTTTACTATTTGATGTCGTCAAATCCAATCAGATCCCCTGGCCATGTTATGTAGGCATACATGTGTACAGCGATTTAGGAGGAGACGTTTACTGCAACCAGAGAGAGGACTGGAGTTTACCTTCTTGAGAAGGACCACACCCATGGCAGCCTGAGCAGTGAAGACCAATGCGTTTAAGAGAATGATCACCCCAACAGCGGTATTCGTCTTTAACGCAGCAAGACCCACTATCCATCCACTGTGTGAACAGAGGGTAAAACAAAAGCAAAGGAAACATCATGTGAAATGAAGACGAGCCGCAAATAAATAAAAGTTCAGATCTGCGGTGAGTTATTCATGTTACCTGAAGCCCCAGCCAGGAATGCCAATAGTCATAAGGACATACAACGCCACTTGGACGAAGAAGATGAAGAAGAACACAAAGAAGTTGAAGGAACTGTCGCTCCTGTTGAGAGAGAGAGATAGAGAGATAGAGATAGATAGAGAGAGAGAGAGAGAGAGAGAGAGAGAGAGAGCGACCCAAACATATCTTTAATAAATAAATTCCAGTAAATATACTGTACACTATAACAATATCCTAAAGCACTCAAACCCACTAGTAAAACCCCCGAAATGACTCGTCCACTTTACAACTATTGTAGTGTTAAGTTTCCCCTCTCAAAAACATAGCATTTTTGGTTGCTCGTGTCATGTGACTTAAATGTGGGTGAACTTAAACAGAGTGACACTGTGGCGTAGTGGTTAGCATATCCGCCTCACAGCAAGAAGGTCCCGGGCTCGACTCCTAGGCTCAGTGAAGGTGTTTCTTTTTGGAGTTTCAATGTTCTCCCCGTGCTTGCATGGGTTTTCTCAGGGTGTTCCGGTTTCCTCCCGCAGTCCAAAGCATGCACATTAGGCTAATTGGCTATTCCAAAATTGCCCCTCGGTGTGAGCGTGAAAGGTTGTGTGTATGCTGCTCTGCGATGGTCTGGCTAGCTGTTCAGGGTGTACCAGGCCTTTGCCCAGAGTCGGCTGAGATGGGCTCCAGCCTCCCTGCAACCCTAATAGGATTAAGCAGTTCAGTGAATAAAGTGTATACAAAAATAAATAAATAAATAATAATAACACCCGATGCGAGTCTACATACTTTATGATATTAAAGTTTTTTTTTTAATTCACATCCCCATTACTTTTTTTTTTAAGTTTGTAATTTCAAATTAATGAGGTTAATGGCTAAAGACGGTACGTCAATGAAGGCCAGGCAACAAAATTTAGATATCACAGACCTCAGTACAGAACTACTGAGTTTGAAGTCTAATCCGATATCAGTTTATTATGTACCGTGATGCTTCTGGGTGGTGATTTGTGCATCACGGAAAAATTGTAACTTTGAATTGGGATATTTATAGAATAATGCTACCTGGAGAATCACAATACAAATCAAAATCACCACTTAGGTATCATGATGGATGACATTTAGTTTGGTATTACAGATATGCAATCTTCCTTTCAAAAAGGAATTTAGTGAATAAAAGCATCCTAACTTCAGAATTTCACAAATTAGGGATCCCAAGTGTGGACGGCATTAGACCCGGTCTCTGTCCTAAAGTCAAAATAACTGCCATAAATTGGTGTAGAACTCTGAAGATAAAGAACACAAATAATTAATATATAAACCCCTCAGTCAACAGAAGAGCACTTTAAATGGGTCTGGATCAACTACCAAAACAATTCATTTTAAATTTGATTGACTCCGACTCACGTGTATGCAACGGCAAAAACAGAAGTAATTTCGATATGAATGAACGGTGGGACATAACATTTTATGTATGTAAAAGTAAGCTTGTATTACGTGCAGGTGTGCCATGTTTTCTTTTATTTAGAAGTTCACTAGTTTATATCGGATTTGTTAGTTTAATATCTGTATACTGTTATTTTTGCCATTATCTTGCCAAGCATGACAAATTCACACCCCATAAAGTGAAACTGACTACAAATGGTGGCCTCTTTGAACGGGCTAATTCAAGCTATTAAAGTTATTTTAGCAGATTGCAACTTTGAAAATGTAAGTAAAAAAACACTTGATGATGAAAATATACATATATTCATGTGTAATATGTGTTAGACTCTGGAAGGTTTTCCTTTCATTTCATTTTAACCTTGTGCTCTCACCACTGTGCTTCAGTGTTGGGTTTTCACCAGTCATAGAGCTTTGGGCCAAAACCAAAAAACCAATTAAATTAAGACACATTAATGTTCTTTTCCACAGTTTTGCTTCCTCCTTAGACTTTATGACTCTTTAAGTCTTATCTCGAAACATAGTACATTCTTGTATATTCTATCAATATGTGGTTGTCTACTAGACACAAAGCTCTGATGTACAATGCTGCCATCTTCCCCACCATTTAAGACTGATGTTTGTAGCATTAGCATTACCTTAGCACTAGCAAAAATCTAGAATTTAGAATGTAGTTCACAAAACAAGATAATTCACTCTTCATACTAAAATATGATACACAAATTACCTTTAGTGTGATTACACACTCAATTTTATTTGCAATGCCAAAAATGTGTAGTGTTACAACTGTCTTCACTTCAGTTCGCTTCATTATTCCAACAGGGGGATTTCTTCTTCTTTGCTTACTTACAGACTCTGAATAATGGGATACCATGCTAAAAGCACATTGTGGAACCGTCACAAATTATGAATTTAGCATGACGTTTGGGAGACTACAAAGTGCATACTGAGCATTCAGTCATCCCAGGTGCAGGGTTCTGCGTACTAGTTGTATGTAAGTACGAGTATTCAGACGTTGTCAGCCTCAGTGATCTTCCAGGAACAGGTAGAACAAGACTTTAATTGAAAAAAGCAGACTCTATTTTTCACAGTGCCCTCTGATGCTAACTCTCTGCACCAGAACTTATTGATGGGTTCCACAATAATAGGAGTGAACACTGGCATTATCAAATGATCTGTGGGTTTTTAAATGTATAAATATTGATTTATTTCTCATAAAACCTACAAAATGTGAAAGGCACTGGGAATGTACTGTAATCCGTGTGCTCTTAATGCTGCTCTTAACTTAAAACATATCATACAAGTATGAGTGTAGTGCATATGGACGTGGTGGGACGCACCTGAAGGCTTTATATACTGGCCTGTACCAACAGACGAAGGAGCAGGGGGTGAAAAGCAGAATCCAGAGGATGGCGAGGCCGAAGCCTACACCACTACTAGCATCGACACAAAACAGAGCAAGGCAGGAGATGAAGTTGAAGACCAGAGTACAAGCTGAACCTTTATGGAGGAACAGAGAGACAATATAAAGGAAAAGAGGATAACAAACACTACAGAAACGTTACAACAGTCCATCCTTAATCATTAATCCTGATCTTAAACCTGACGTCCTGGTGCAGCTTAATCTATTTACTCTATAGGATTGATTATACTATATACAGTATATTCTGACCTCTAGTGGTTCAAATAGGTAACTGCAAGCTTGGACAAAGTAGTAATAACACATAATTAAATCAAATAACTAAAAAAGATTACTTTTTTTGTGTGTGTGTGTTTTTTTTTTTTTTTTTTCTGGGGGTGGTGGTAAAATGAATCCAAGAGATCCATTTAGTATGTAATACACACTAACTGTTTGATCTGATTGGCTCACTATCACTAGATAATGGACATTACTATTAATTCAAGAAATTTGCTCGTTTCTGATTGGTGTAAGGACATCAAAGAATTCTTGATACTGCATGCTTGCCATCAGTTAATTGCCGTGATTATTGCATGACTGGCACGTGCCAATGTTCCTCCTCATAGATATCTTACAAGGTAGACTGACTACACCCCGCAGCAGACTGGCAAAGCACTGTGGCCCTGCACTGTAAACCTCATTTTACTTTATTACTATTTATGCTGTTGTAAGCATAAAGACAGAAATAGAGCACTAGAACAGCATAAATACTGAGAAAATCAAACGAAGTTTTCAGCTCAGGTCCGTAGTGCTTTGAAAATGACACAGCTGTTTGTGGGGCATAGTAACCAATCTCTCTTATGTTATCTATGTCCTCATCTCCCCTGTCATACCAGTGAGAAAATGACTTTTAAGACTTCCTGAACATCACAAAAAGCTGATAAAGTCATATTCAGTGGGGAAAAAAACAGGAGTTAGCATCCACTTTAACGCCCCAAGGAAGTAAATAAATAAATCTCCCGTGTTTCCCGACTACAGTCTGGAGCAAAAACAAGAAAGATTAACACATTCACATTCATGGCTGGGCGCCGCAACGTGAGGCAGCCCACTGCTCCGAGTGTGTGTGCTCACTTTGGATGGGTTAAATGCAGAAGTCAAAATTTCCCTTGCGGGATTAATACAGTGTATATATATATATATATATATATATATATATATATATATATATATATGTAATTTATCTTGAGCACTAACATTGCTGCCACCTCTGTGCTCCAAAATGAAGGAAAAATTAAAAACACGTAACAACGTCTGGGTTTGTAGTCTTATTACTTACTAATTAATTATGTTCTTACATTTCAACAGTTTTATGACAAACTGCAACTCATATTAAAATTATCTTTTAAATTGATAAACATCATTTGTGTGGCAAATCAAACAGGATAAAAAATTATTTCTTTCTTGTCGTTGACTACCATTCATACATTTTCCTAAATAATGTCCTGTGGTGGTCCTGCAGAAGGGGCGGGACTTAGGATCTCTATACCACCATAACCTGATCTGTATTACATCATACTCCTTTATCATCATGCCTCTAATTCAAAGGGGGAAAAAAATACACTGAGAAATAAAAACCCATCTTACCCATCCAGTAGTAGTACATGATGGTGACGATACGCTGAAAGCCCTGGCTGATCTCCACGTTAATGTCATGATAGAAGCACGGACCCACCGGACAGAAAGACGGCAGTGGAGGCCAATTCTTCTGAGATGCTAAAACAGGAGTTCTATCTTTTAACCATGTAGCACAACACACACTGTGTACAGAACCAAGACATTATTACACCTGCTGAAACAAACAATGCCATCTAGCTGTAGGAAGAAAACACTTCTTCTTTTGGACAAATAGTGTGGGACAGCTGGACATAATCCTCACGACGTAGCATTTTGTCAATGTGATGTAAGTGGTCACATTGCGTTTTTTTTCTGAGAATCAGCGTCTTTTTGTCAATTGTTCCCTACAAGGAAAGAACGTGTATACCCACATTCAGCTGCTTATAGTATAAACGCTGCACACAGCATCTTTTGTTTCCCTTTTTCATGCAGCCACCATGGTGCATCCTTTGAACATTTTAGAATAGCACTGATGCCACTGTTCTCCTTTTCATGGACGGGACTTGTCACTTTGGTTAAAAAAATAAATACATTTTAAAAAATGGAAAAGAAACTTATAAAATTAATAAAAATAAATAAATAAATGAATGAATAAACAAATAAATAAACAAATAAATAAATAAATGAATGAATGAATGAATGAATAAATAAATAAACCTTAATAAATAAAAATCATGAAGGGGCAGTGCTGATAGGGGTGCACAAGAAGTATCTTTGAATTCATTGGGGATTTTTTTTGTTTTTATATCAATGTGTAATAATTACAGATCGATCTTTTACCCAAGTATGCATTTTTTGGGTAAACAGTTTTCTAGGTTAATTTCTGCTACAATTCACTAAAACCACAAAATCAAACCACTCCTTAGTCGACTGCAGCACGCAATTACCAGAATGAAAAGGACTACATGTTGTGATTTTTCCTTATATGGAAACAACCGTTTAGTTAATTAAAATTATTGTCGATGTGGAAGCATCCAAGTCTTAGACTCAAAGTAAAATACTAGAAGTATCTTTTTCAATATAGTGTGAATCTATCAACTGAATTTTTTTAAAATTGACGACAGACAGCCTTTAAACAGACACACTCTGAATATAATCCATGTTAATTTCTGGCCTGTAGCGGTCACTCATTTAACACCTAACATTTATCTCTGTGTTTAAACATAAACTTACAAAGTTCCAAATATGGGAATCTGCAACAGTATCTTTCCCCCCTTGGAATTTTTCCTATTTTGTTGCCTTACAATTTGTCTTACAACCTGTAATCTAAATGGATTATTCTTTCTGTAACGGACCTATACAAAACAGAAAAAAATTGGTAGAAATAGAAAAAAGTGGTGCATGCATCTGTATTCACTCTGTTTGCTATGAAGCCCCTAAATAGGATCTGCTGCTACTAGTTACCTTTAGAAACCACAATCAGTTAAATAAGATCTACCTTTTTGCAATTTAATGCAACATCATCTCAGTACACACACGCCTATACTGAAAGGCCCCAGAGTCTGCAACACCACTAATCTAGAAGCACCACCAAACAAGTAACACCATGAAGACCAAGGAGCTCTCCAAAGAGGTCAGGGCAAAATTATAGAAAAGTACATATCAGGGTCTGGTTATAGAAAAATATCCGAAACCTTAAGATAAGAAAGCACATTTAATGTTTGACAAAAGGCTTGTGGGAGACTCCTGAAATATTTGGAAGAGGTCCCTTCATCAGATGAGACAAAAATTTTACCTTTGGGCCATCAATAAAAATTCTGTCTGGTGCAAACCCAACATCTGCTATCATCTCAAGAGAACCATCCCCACCGTGACGCGTGGTAGTGGCACTATCATGCTGTGGGGATGTATGGGATTGTGAATTTTTCTGTTGTTTATTTTTGGTCCTTTTTTTTGCTTTACAACAGCATTGCATCTTGAAGGTGAATTAGTTTGTGAATTGAATTCAAGTCAAATCAGGACATCTGCACTAATACCAAGCCTGAGAAGCTGTACAACAGTGGTTACACTTGGTGACATGTTGTCATAGAAACAAAACACTATATAGACATGAAGTGTAACCAAGTGCTCATGCTGGATTTTTTGACCCAGAAGTCAAGCAAAACAAACCAGGATATATGGGCGGAGCTTAAAATAGTGAACACTTTTCTAACCCAGTTATCAGAAAATAAACTTTTTATTTTTGGGGGGGGGGGGGGTTTCCCCCCATTTTTCTCCCTAATTTAGTCGTTTCCAATTCCCACCCATCAACTTTTGCCTTCCCTATCACACGAGCCCCACTGACCAGGGAGGAGCGCAAGCAAGCACACGCCCCCTCCGTGACATGCGATGCTGCCGCCCGCCTCTTTTCGAACTGCTGCGCATGCGTAT
>JAQMYF010000011.1:2290846-2304575 GCA_030014195.1 Neosilurus mollespiculum | reverse complement strand
TTTCCTGAGGAGAAGAATCTGCCTAATAATTATGCACACCTTGATATAGGGTGTTGATCTCCTTAGGCCACACCCTTGCTAGTTACACAAATACACATCGCCTGACATGCATTAAATCCAATAAGCATTCAAGTTTATACAGCTTGGAGTTGGAAGTTATGGATAAAACACAGTGTATACTGGATATCAGTAAAAGAACAGACGAATCATTGATATCCACCTCTCCTTCGGGTCATAATAGTTATTTATTTTTCATTCAAGATATCTAATAATTCTCAAATCAAATAATTCTTGATATTATTCTGCAAGCTGAATTATTGTGACATAGCAATCAGATAACCTAATTATTGCATGGTTACCATAGGATAAGTTGATTGATTATTGCATGATTGGCAAACGCAACATAGTAACATGACTGAATATTTTGAAAATATTTTGAATGACTAATAAAACAATTATAGAATTAAGCTTTTGTGAAATATTTGGTCTTGGAGGGTGTTATCCACCTTGGCCAACCAACTGACTGAATAATTCTCTATATCATACTTCACTTCATTCAATAATTGGTAATTATTATCCTCACATTACACCACATTTAAAGTTAAGAAGTGGTGTTGTGTTTACTTCAGAGACCATCTTTGTTCTTGTTCATAATCAGAGGTCAAAAATTATACATTTTTATTGTGATGCAGTATTAGTATCAAGGATGTGAAGAACCACACCTGTGTGCTGTAGGATCCATAATTCTTGGGTTCTGTGGGCGTAGTCCTAGTTGGCAGAGTCTGCGGTGGGATGGTTGGTGGTGTGGTTGGCAATACAGTTGGTGGTGTGGCCTCGTATGGAGGTGGAGGCTAAAAATAAAAAATAAATGAAAAAACCCATCATTACCTAGGTGTGTATTGTGAATTATGAGTGAGCAGGAAATGATCATGAAAATAAGCCACAAACCATAAAGTCAAAGCTGAAACACTAATACGGATAATGGAATAAGGCAAGGATTCTACATTCACGTATAAAAACAATAATAATGCATCGTGTAATGGGAACACTGCTTATACTGGTAGAGAGCTCAACATGGAGATATTATCCTACACCATCAATAACTCAGTGTTACTCTTACACCAGTGTGGTTTGGGATGTAGTTCATGTTTTGTAACACAAATGGTTTACAGTTTAACAAAGTTTCGTGATGTCAGTAGTTTATGTTGTGCCTGTGATTTTTTTTGGTTTATATTAGTATGGTCAGAGCTTGCACAACTAAGTGTATGTTCACACCAACGTGGCAAAAGTGTAAGAACTCGCTCTTGCCGCCCTGCTCCTCCACACGCTGGTGGATGCACTGTGACGCGAATGAAAGCGGACACAAATCAATCAGGCATATCGAACATGCAGAGACTTGAAATTAACACAAACATGAAATCTTTTAAGTGTAGAAATCAGTCGATGAACGAAAATAAATAATAACAATCAACTACATCACATTTGTTAGGAAAATAAAATGCGTGATGACTTTGGAAATTAACACTAGTCCGCTGGTCCGTGGCGAATCAAAAATCTGTAGGGTGAGTGAAATTAGCTAGCAAGTCATCATGGAATGTCAAGAAAAAGTAGCAGGTAAAACTCGAAAAATTAGAAGCCTGGTCTTCCATAACACCTCAGCAGTGCCACAGCATCCACGCCACACCGCATTGAGGCAGTAATTCATGCAAAAGGGGTCCAAACCCAGTACGGAGTACATGTTCATGAATATACTTTTCAGAGCGCTGACATTTCTGTATTTAAAATGCTTTTTTTTATTGATTTAATGTAATATTCTAATTTTCTGAGATTTTGGATTTGGGGTTTTCATAAGCTGTAAGCCATAATCATGAAAATTATAACATATAAATGCTTGAAATGTTTCACTTTGCATGTAATGAGTCTATATAATATATTAGTTTCACCTTTTAAGTTGAATTAATGAAATAAATGAACTTTTACCCCATATTCACAAATTTCACGAATTTTTCGAGTATCACCTGTATAGTGTCCGTCCCTCTGGCGTACGTGTACACATGGAACCCCTGTGGTTTTATTTCTCATGCTGGTATGTAATGGTTGTAATGGGAATAAATGTCTGAGTGATGGTAACTTCTTCTACTCTATCCTCCCCTTGACTTGTTTCAAGCCATAAAATAAAAAACAATTTTTAAATAAAATACTTTTTTAATAAAATAAATGCATTACTCATTTAAATAGAAAGGCTTTTAACCCAGTCACACTGAGGAAACTCGTGATGTTTCTGGAGCATATAAGGTGCTTACGAAAGCGAATCTATCCAGCGGAATGGCATTGGGCACTACCCTGTGGTGATAGCGGACCTCACATTGGGGTTCTTTCATCCTGTGGATACTCGCTCACACTTTTACCAGGATAAATGATTTCTTAGATATTTTGGAGCTAATTGTAGTTGATTCTGTCAGCAAATCCTACATTTTACAGAGAAAACAATTCACAAATAAACAGCTAATGATATTCTTGAAATGTTCTGTAAACGTACGGTTTCTAAATGGTGTACTTTACAGGTTGAAACTAAAATTTTTATTCTCTTCTTTAAACAAGGTATTAAAATGAGTTCATGTTGATATATGTAGGACACGTGGATGGGGTTTGAAAGTTCCCACCAAAAACTTGTCAAGTAAATTAAATCATATGGGATCTCCGCCTTTAGGTCCTGCCTAAATCACTGTATTATTCATAAACTACTATACTCCGTTTTGCACGCTGTGGTGCTCGTTACCAAGCAACTCCTTGCACAGGACTGGGTGATACGGCCTAAAAATAAAATCTGGATTTTTTTTTTTTAACTTACACCTTATGTTTTTTAAAACAAAGAAATTAAACTAGAGTAAAGAAATGCACTTATCAGTCAATTTAAAGAGCACCCAGACTCGTAAAGACATTGTGGATATTGAAAGGTGACAAGCTGAGCCTAGCAGCTAGCGCTGATTTGTACTGAATTCTTAATTCTATTCATTAAAAGTTATTGCTTTGGAAGTTAAACAAGTTTACCTGCATCGTTTTACAGCTTTAACAAAATTCTGACGGTGTGATGTTCGTAATTTGACGATTTCGTAACTGCAATGTCATGAAAATATGCTTCCCTGCCTGAATAAACGAATGCATGAGTGCTATTGCACACGCACTGAAAACGTGAGCTGGGTCTCGGCCTGCAACGCTATACAAATACATAGCTGGACATAGTCCCCAGAAATACACTTTACTGGTTTCGGATGAAGCCAGGAACCAAACGTGATCTGTCTTAAGTATATTGAGACATTGTGAAAGTTTCACTCCGATATGTGACTTATTTATAAGATAAGTATCATTATTGTGAAAATGTTTTTTAGCTCATATCACTTAGCTCTATTCTACAGTGATGACATCCCTATTCCCAGAGAAAATTCATCACCATTTGTCTTATGCGCTACCAAGAACTGAGGCAGCATCTCAAACGTCGTGTGGTAACCATGGAGACATGACGGTATAAAAATGGCTGGCAGTAAAACTGATTACTTGTTCAGAATCATTGCAGTGCTTGTGACAACGTAGATGCCGAGTCAACGTTTCAAGTGACGGACAAGAAACTTTACGTTACCTAGGACTGGCAAACCATAAGGATGGATGGATTTTATCATCCAGATCACAAACACTCAACGTTTCAGCCTTGTGACAGCAACACTACCACTGAAACAAATATTCCCTCCTGCTCACAACATATACATGCACCTAATTATGCATTTCGACATCATGAGAAAAATACTGTGAGCTTGCAAAAACAACTTTGGTTATTTTTTAACATCATGCGGACAGGAAACTGTTATTTCAACACAATTTTTTTTTGTTATCTTCATAAACAGAAGTCATGAAGGGAAAAAAAAAAAAAAAAAAAAAAACCCACACAAGGCCTTTCTGGATTCCATAACTGTCCATGATTACTTGGCGAAGGCAAGGTGGATATCACTGAGTAGTTTAACTGAAAATTTCTGACATTTTAAATTGTTTCAAGCATCATCCTGAGTTTGTGGGTGGACAACATCTATAATTATTCATTCGTGATATTTTATCATTTCTGATTAGGGGAAAGCCATTAAATAATTCTTGGTACTGAATCATTTCCGTTGGATAAGTTGAATGGTTATTGCCCGACTGGCACGTGCAACACAGTAACGTGACAGTCTACTTTGTAAATATTTTAAATGAATGATAAAACAATTATAGAATTCAGCGTTTGTATAATAGAGAATTATTCGGTCTCTGAGGGTGTTATTTACCTTGGCCAACCTCTCTAGCAAATAATTTTTCATGCCAGCAGAGTTTGCCTCATTCTATAATTGCTTACTTTACTGAGATAAAAAACCAATCAGACTGCACCATTCCTGTGCAGCATATAATAAAGACGAACATTTTTTGTGTATAAACAACAACAATAATGGGTATCTTCAAACGACGGCTGAAAACCTACCTTTTTCAGCAGTACTTAGATTAGCACTATGTTTTCACACATACACCAAAAAATTAATAAATAAATAAATAACCTGGACACAACACCTATCCACTGGGTTTGTGACTGATGGTATACTTAGTCTGTGTCCTGACAAACCAGTATAAGAATATATTCACTGATGGTGACTTTAAAGCACTTCTGTAAATGCTGTAAATGTAATAACAATAATAATAATAATAATAATAATAATAATAATAATAAGGCTAGTATTCCCTGAGCACAAATGAGGGGTTCAAACTACTGGAACTCAACCTGATTTTTTGACATGATTTTTTTCATGGCCCAAATTTGCCATCATTTGGGTCCAATGGTGTGTGAGGTCTATGAAAAATCTAGCCTATCAGAACTACTGTGTTGCCTCCCAGCAAAAGCTGAAGCGACGTATAGAGATCTGTGTCGTCTTGTGGATGTGTCGTGACTTGTCTTTGCTGTGTCGTCGTCTGATGTCACAAATCTAATCCTCAGCTGCTGCGTCTTATTTCACAGAATCTTATTTACATCATACTATTGCACACCTCTGATTTTATTTCTTTATTAAATAGATTTTTGACTTTTCTCATAATGCAAGGAGCCATCGCGAATCCACAACTCTGTGATGTGGCTGTGCACCTCGCATTTTATTTTGGCATTAACTCAATCTATTATTACGAACTTTTTCAGTGCAGGTGACACAGACCTTCCCTGGATTATTTTTTGCATTTTCTTCTCCAGGTGTTCCTTCACAGCCTTGATTTACAGTTTCTCGCCCCTCCTTCCTCCCTGATGACAGGATTAAACTTGCAGTGTTCCGGCAAAAACAAAACAAACAAAAACACGAATTTATGGCACCACAATAACCTCATCTGCCACCCTGGCCGTCCTGAGAGACAAAACCAGCCTGTAACCTGATCCCAGGACCCTGCAGACATGTTTGAAGACCCCATATTCAACTCTCTGTGGTGTCTGAAGAGACATGTGATGTGTGTGTGTTCTGTACCCCTCTCACCCTGGTGTCGAAGGGATTGTACAGGTCCAGGGTGGGATAGTCAGTGCTGCTGCTGCTGTGTTGAGTCACAGAAGGATCCTGTAAACACCACAAACACCATAAACACCACAGACCCAGAAATTAGCAGGAGAAGGTGGTAATCACGGTCAGAATTGTCTGTAAAGTAAAAACATCACCTGAAATGGGTTGGGATCCTCGGGGTGCTGTTGGAAACTGGTGTATTTGGACATTTCTGAATAATTTCCAGCTGCAGAACAAAGTGAACGAGTTTTCAATCCGCACAGAAACGACTAGAAGGATCTCTGGGTCATTATTCGACCGCTGTGTTTATCAGATCGGTTCCTGCTTTTGGGTCAGAGAGCCGAGTTACCCGGACTGCGTCAAACCCACCGGAACACAACAAAACTCCTCAACCTCGCTGATGCAGCACACTTCCGGTCTGTCCCGGAAATGCAATTAATCCTGTTTCGTATCACGTCTTTTTAAACCTGTAAATATTACAATCTAAATCTCTCTCTCTCTCTCTCTCTCTCTGTGTGTGTGTGTGTGTGTGTGTGTCTATCTTTAAATCGTATCTCTATAAAGAAGGGAAACGAATAGGGAAGTGCACAGTCATGTGACTGCAGCAACAAAGCACGTGACCAGTGAGGGCAAAACGGGGCGTGTCGTGTAAATCAGCAGTAGCACGAGGACATAGCACTGCACAGATCAAAACCCACAACAAGCCAAGGACCATTAAGAGAGAGGGAGAGAGAGAGGGAGGGGTCCTATATATGGGACGGGGTTAGGTTTAAGAGGAATACTGAGTAGGCCAGAAGATGATCAGGTTATCAGGTGTCTACTAATGTCTCTCAGAGGGACAGGCCGCTAGTATAGTCCGCACTATCAGCATTAAAAAAACAACAAACCTAAAATAAAATCAAACAGGAATTAAAGGGAGGTTCCGTTTAGAAGCGAACCATCTGTCTGAGTCTATACGCCGAAGCAGAACACTCCAGACCAAAGAGTGGCGATAGTGCGTAAGTGTAGTCCGCAATCACTGCGAAAAACAAACAAACAATCTCTTTAACCAAAAACTGTTTATTTTGTGATTATCAGTTTCGGATCATTGAATCGTTAAATTTGACCCCGTTTCAGAGAATGACCCATATATAAAACCTCTTGAGTAATAAGCACTCTGTTATTTAAAAGCCAGGCCTCGTGTTTGCTTTGAGGGCAGTGTGTGGCACAGAGATTACGGCCCCTGGTTACCCAGCCAAGGTTCGGGGGATCAAGCCCCAGTAAGACCAAGCCGCCACTGTCGGGACCCTGAGCAAGGCCCTAATCCTCAACTGCTCAGGTGTGTTAAACTGATAAATTGTCGCTCTGGATAAGGGCGTCTGCCGAATTCTGTAAATGTAAATGATAGTGATTGAACAGAATATTTCTTATTACAGGCACGGTGGTGCAGTGGTTCGATTCCCAGGCTATAAAGATCTTTATTGCTAGCTGTACTACTTACACTTTGAGTTGATACTTCGGCGATAGCATGGCATCAAACATAAGGAGCAAAAAAATTCACAATTTTGTCCACACATTGCGAACAATCTTGCTGAAAACTTTTTAATAATTTCTTTTTGCTTTGTTTGCATTTTATGTTGTCTGACATGTTGTACATGCCCATGTGGTATGTTTTGGGAAGGGATTGCTTTTTTAATTCCTTATAGGTTTTTTGTAAAATATTAGGTTCAAGAAGTGAATCATTAAATTTCACCCAGTTTCAGAGAATGACCCAAATATAAAACCTCTGATTATGTCATAAGCACTCTTTTATTTAAAAGTCAAGCATCAAGTTTGCTTTTTAACACCTGGAGAATTCTCCATTAATTACAACCCCAAAGAGATCAGGAACCATTCACAAATGTTTTGGATTAATTAGCTGATTAGATTGTGACACTTCACAGCCTTCAATATTGAACCTTTTCACAATATTCTAATTTTCTGATATTTTGGATTTGGGGTTTTCATAATCATCAAAATTATAACAAATAAAGGCTTGAAATATTTCACTTTGCATGTAATGAGTCTATATAATATATTAGTTTCACCTTTTAAGTTGAATTACGGAAATAAATGAACTTTTGCACGATGTTCTAATTTTTACTTGACATTCCAAAAGCAACTTGATGGTTAGACACCTTTTCCTTATCATTGAGGCTCCGCTATAAATTTGCATTAACAATAAAGCAGGGGTGGAATTTAGCCCACTAAATGGGCCCCGGAATACTTCCAGTAAACACAGTCCGCTGTGCCATCTGCAGATGCCAAATAAAGCTCTATCATGCAAAAAGGAAGCTATATTTGAACATGGTCGAGAAGCACTGTCGTGTCCTGTGGGCCGAGACTCATTCAAAATGGACTGTTTCCTAGTTGGAAAGTGCAAATCCAAATTTGACCTTGTTGTTGGTAATCACAGATGCTGTGTCCTCTGGGCTGAAGAGGAGGGAGGAGACCTTCTAGCATGTTATCAGCATTCAGTTCAAACCCAGCATCTCTGATGGTATGGGGGTGCATAAGCGCATACGGTATGGGCAGCTTGTATGTTTTAGAAGGAACTCTGAATGCTGAAAGGGATATAAAGGTTTTAGAGCAACATATACTCCCCTCCAGATGACATCTATTTCAGGGAAGGCCTTGTGTATTTCAGCGGGACAAAACAAACCCACACACCGCAGCTATTACAACAGGATGGCTTCGTCAGAAAAGACTCCGGGTGCAGTAGTCCAGATCTTTCACCTGTAGTGAAACATTTGATTGATGGAACATTGGATCATTAAACGAAAAATACGTAAAGGACGACCACGGACTCTTCAGCAGCTGGAAACCTTAACCAGGCAAGAATGGAACCAAATTCCATCACCAAAAACTTCAGAAACTCATAACCTCGATGCCCAGATGTCTTCAAACTGTTTTGAAAAGAAGAGGAGATGCTACACCATGGTAAACATGCCCCCATCCTAACTATTTTGGGAGCTATAGCAGGCATCAAATTTGAAATGAGCTCATTTTGTGCATAAAATTGTAAAATGTCTGTTTACTTTTCCAGAATTCGGGTTGTATTTGATTTAAGTGTATAGTAGTTAAAAAAATGTGCACAGTGAAAAATATTGAAAATGATGCATTTCTTACCTTTGCAAGTCCAGCAGTAAATCCAACTAAATGCTTTCTGTCATGACTTCTGCATTACACCACTTCACAAACATAACCAAAAATAACTAAAGTGATTTTTTTCAAAGCTCTTGCTGTCACAGCTTCAGGATTAGTGTAGCAAAGGAACAAAATAAAAAACAGGAATCAGTTCACTATTGTTTTCATATTACTTAATTGCAATTGCAGAAAATGCCTTTTCATGCATCCGTGTGTTTTTTAAATGGTTCAGCAAATGAATGAATGAATAAATTTTTAGTGATTCCATAATGTTGGCCAGGGGGTTTAATGTTGTTCTTGGTATTACGGTGTGGTTGAATACTTGAATCTGATTGGTTAGAAGATGTGTATGGCAGTGAGGGCATGACTGAGTCAGAGTCAGGTAAAACCAGCAGGTAAGTGATTGAACACTTCTGTATGATTAGTAGCCCTCTTTGTGTGTTCTCTGTGCATGTATTTGCAGATAAAGAGGAGCTGAGGATCAGAAAAAGAGCAGAGGAGCATTCCTGTGTGAGTGTGTGTGTGTGTGTGTGTGTGTGTGTGTGTGTGTGTAGTTTGTGATTTAGTGCATGTTTTATGTCTCAGAGTGAGATTAGCATGTACAGCTGCAGAAAAGCAGGGAAAACTGAACGCTACTGTCCGAACTGTCCGCCTGCCTCCAAGTCTCTTGTGTCCCGAACTAGGAATTAAATACTGTGTGCATTATGTAAAGGATAATGTACAGTGATCTGCGTATTATCGAGACATAAACCCTGACAGGGTGACGCAGGACCATGGCGTGAAGTTGAGGGGTCTTAATTCATCCTGAAGGGGTTTATTTTGCAATAAAGAGCAGGTCACGGTACATAATCTGTTTTATTACAGATCTGTTGTGTTTACTAAAGAAAACATATTTTGACACAAATATTTATAAAGAAAAACATTTTTTTTCTTGTTTCCAATAATGACATAACAGTCCGTAACAATAATCTATTATTCACTAATTATGTTATGCCGTAACTGTTCGATCAATTCGAGTATTTAGAAATAAAACATGTAATAATTCTGAATAAGGCTTAGCAACTGGGATAACCTTAGTTGTGTTCACATACAGGAATAAAAGAAATCATTGGATTATTCAATTATTCAATAAATAGCTAAGATGCTTAATCCTTATTAGGGTCGCGGGGAGGCTTGCGGCTGTCTCAGCAGAGGGCGGAGTACACCCTGGACAGCTCGCCAGGCCATTGCAGGGCCAGCACACACACAACCATTCACACTCACACCTAGGGGCAATTTGGAACAGCCAATTAGCCTACTGTGAATGTTTTTGGACTGTGGGAGGAATCTGGAGTTCCTGTAGCATGGGAAGAACATGCAGACTCCACACAGAAACACGCAAGCCCGGGAATTGAACCTGGGACCTTCTTGCTGTGAGGCGGACATGCTACTCACTGCACCACTGTGTCGTGTAACCCTCACACAAAATTACAGCATTATTATAGTATTATTTACTCATTTAAGAAATAAAACCTAGGTTGGTGTATTAAAATGCTTACAAAGCCTCACTGTTCATACATGAACCAGAAGCTTTGGTCATTTTACCCACTTTAACCCCACTACAACAACTTCCAGTAAAATGTAGCGTGTGAATGGTTTCCCAAAAACAGTTTCTCTTTTGCTTGCGTGAATAATGTATAATGATTCAAATTTTCCTATTCACAATATGCCCACAGTGAACATGAAGATTTCAACACACAGTCCATTTGACCTGAGAGTATTTATTTATTTTATTTTTATTCAGGCTTTATTTAACCTTGAGATTAAAACGATCTTTTAAACGCGAGACCTGGCCAAAATAGCAGCCATTAAAACTCTATTACTCTTATACAGCTCCATTCGTCTGTCTCTGTCCAGTCGTTATTACTGTGTTTGTTTACTCTGGTTTTGATCTTTTCCTGTGTACCTCACCTCGGGTTTTCCCTTTGCTGGGTCTAATCTGCCGATCACCTGACCTCCTGCCTGTAATCACTGAGCCTGCTGTTTTGGATTTTCTGCCCTTCTTTTTCAGTAAAGTTTTTGTGAACCACATATATAGTTTGTGTAAAGTTTGGTAACATTTTATGTTGATGCAAAACAATTCGGTATATACTATACAGGAACAGTATAATCTGATCGGTCTACTATATCATGGTTAATAGGTATTATCCTGAGTGGATAATGCCTGAATCAAAATGAAGGACACTCACCACCTGCATGAAAATAGAAAATAAACCACAAAAAAAAATCTTGTCTTTGTTTGTTTTTCTTGTGCTTCCATGTAATATCCTCTCCTGGGCAAGATGTTGGACTTGCATGGGACTTGCATGAGTGCATACTGTACTGTACTGTACCTGTACCTGTAGACGGTTGATGTCTGTCACTTTTAGTTCTGTTCAGAACAGGGATGTCCAGTCTTAACCACAAAGGGCCGGTGTTGGTGCAGGTTTTCAATTCAACCAAACAGTAGCTGTACCTTCCACCTGTTTCAATCACTGATCTCAAAGAAAAAAAAAATACTACATTGCACATTAGTGCTTCAATTTTTTCAATTATTGCAAAAATTTCAATCTTGGTGAGACTTGTTACTGTTGAAAGTTATACTCAAATAGCATGAAGACGGGGAAAAGGAAATAATTACATCCAAGATATACATTTCATTTTAAAACCTTTCTTTCCTTTTCTTTTCTTTTTTTTTGCCAAATGTCAGCTAGGCAGAGGTTGTTTTTTTCAGTTAAGTACAATTATCAGTGAAATTATTGGTAAAGTTATATAAATTTAGGGTATTCTGACTGTCAGCAGTTAGATTTTCAGGGTTTTCGTGCTGTGTTGGCTTTAATGGCACCATTTTGAGATCTTAAAACAAGGCTTCAGAATTGAAACACTAATGTACAATCTAGTCTTTTTTTTTAAGATGAAGTGGAAGGTGTGGCTACTGCTTGGTTGAAGTGAAAACCTGCACCCACACCGGCCCTTTGCGAGTAAGACTGGACATCCCTGTTTTAGAAATTGTTATCAGGTTTGTGATGGACTGCATCAGTTGTGGAAGATTACCAAATAATGACACTAATCATGGGGACCAAAAAACAAACCAGCAAACTAGACGATAGTTTATAAAATGTTGCACACCAAGAACTGTTTGTTTAAACATTCAAATCTTTTCATGACTTTAAGTTTACGATGTACGGTGAAGTGAATTCTCACGTTTCCAGCGTTTCCCCAGCGTTAGCCTACTGTGCATGTTTTTAGACTGTGGTTGGAAACCGGAGTACTCGGAATTAACCCACGCAAGCACGGGGAAAACATGCAAACTCCACACAGAAACGGCTGACCTCGGGACTCGAACCCAGGCCTTCTTGCTGTGAGGCGGACGTGCTAACCACTGTGCCACCGTGTTAACATTATAAAATCTTGTTTAGTTTGGGAGTGGCACAGTGGCATAGCAATTAACATGTCCGCCTCACAGCAAGAAGGTCCTGGGTTCGAATCCCAAGATCAGCCGTTTCTGTGTGGAGTGTACGTCTTCTCCCCGGTGCTTGCATGGGTTTCCTCCCACAGTCCAAAGACATGCACATTAACCTAAATGACTGGTCTAAATTGACTAGGTGTGAGTGTAAGTGTAAATGAGTGTGTATGTTCCCATGTAGTATATACTAAATCAGTTATGTGCCTCAGATTCGGTGGATGCCTCAATGTTCAGTATTCAGTGACATCCACCTCGCCTTCGGCACATAACTTAATCATCCCCTCACTAAATCCTTAAAATTCAACAAAACATCCCAAAAAAAATTAATAAAGCTGTGCGAGGTGTTCACGTTTTTCAAGCTAAAAAACCCCACCTGATTCAAACAACTGAATGAGTTTTCATTCAAAGTGATAAAAAACACATAAACACTGTCACAATTTATAAATATAAAAACAATCTATAAAAATCTCTTTTTAGCTTTAGTATATCCTTAAATAATAAGGCAAGATGGATATCACTGATCAGTTGAATACTTGATGTTCCGTCTAGGGGATTCTTTTATGATCTCCAGCTTGCCTTCAGAGAATAACTGTTATTTCTCCACTGCAGTATCATGTACCTGCAACAGTGCTGTATTTTGTTTCATATTTTGCATGATTGAAAAACAAAACCAGTTCTGACTATAAAAAGACCGAACTCACCAATTCAGGTGTATTTAAAATACAGATAAATGTTAGTACCTTTCTGGAATGTGAGGTGTTTAACTAGTTCTACATATAAAATTGGTCCGGCTACAGAACATAACATGGAACACACATTCAAACACACGTGCACACACACACGCAGTAATTCTTTGCTTTACACTGTTTTGGGTTGTGCCTCTCTTTCTTCACCATCAGCCCTAAAAACCCCCAATAAAAACATTCCTTAGCCAGTTGAACGGTACACGGCCCCATGACATCACCGTCTCAGGAATGAGCCGAGTTGCTGTGGCAACAGGCAGAGGATGGAGGCATATTCCAGGCGGGTTGTGGGTTTTCGTACCGTTTCCAGTCTGTATGGTTTAGATTAGTGGAGGCAGAAAACAGGGCCTCATTCAAACTAAAAAAATCAGAAAGAGCTTCCACGGAACGAAATCAGTGACCCGCTGTAATAACATGATTATTAACATGACTACTGTTCAAATTTATTACCACTTAGTAACACTTAAAAAAATATACTGGAAATGTAAACTGTAAAATACTTAATAAATCTTACATGTGATTATTACTTATACAATCTTTCTTTTTTGTGTGTTTCTGCCTCCTATAATCTTTCATTCATTCATTCATTATTTATTTATTTTTGGTATTGTCTACATCAGGGGTCTCAAACTGAATTTACCCGGGGGGCCACTGGAGGCAGACTCTGGGTGAGGCTGGGCCGCATCAGGTTTTCCACAAGAAAAGCTCTGTTTTTAAATTTTCAATCTTCTCAAATCTCTTTATTTTTTATTTTTTAACACAAAATAAGATGGAAAAATAAATAA
>JAQMYF010000011.1:2254811-2271629 GCA_030014195.1 Neosilurus mollespiculum | reverse complement strand
TACTGATCCGCTTTGCTCGTTCAGAGTTGGTTGAGAGTTTAGTGAAGTGATGGAGTGTGCGTTGGTCAGGAGTTGGTTGTGCTTCTGCTCCGGTTCTTTAAGCTCCGGGTGATGGCGTAAGATGTGGGCTCGGAATTTGACGTGTTCCCAAAATACTTGACTTTTATTTGGCGGATGTTACACACCGCATGTCATGTCAAGCTCCTTCTTACCTGGAAAATCTGAAGTGCACCCAAACATTTGCCTTCAGCGAAGACGGTGCTGGCTGTAGGCTAAAAGCTAGTTCTGTACTCGCCACTCGGGACAATTAACAACGGAGGCCGTGTCTGGATAAACGGTACGCGCTGTGAGTAAGGTTGGAAATGTTCAAAAATACGTGCTTTTAAAAATCTAAAATTTGGATCGATTCAGAATGCTAAAAAATAAGAATCGTGAATCGATTTTTTTTTTTCCAGCACCCTTACTTTGTAGACCGCATGGAAGCATATAACCGCCCAGTGGTAGTTCTAGTTTTGAATTTTTTTTGTGAAACAGAAATAATCTCAACATTGTGAAACAAATTATTATTTTTTTTTGATGAATAAATGAACAGATAAATCAAACAACTTTCTCTCTCTCTCTTTACACAGTTTCCTCCAGGAAGTATTCTGATTCTGAATCGTGAACTGGGTAGTGCCTAATCTGTTATTGTTCAAAGAAGTTTGGCTTTTTATTTTCTCTTTTTTCCCCACAGGGGGGCAGTACATCACACATTTAAGCATCCTCTGTAAACAGTGCAGGCCGTCCAGGCAAAAAGAGAATTAAAATGTTGTATGAAGCAGTTTATTTGAGTCCAGCTTGTTCCTGAGAGGTACTTCTACGATTATGAAGTTCTATACAGTTATTAGTATTGTTAAAAACCATGATGGTGCATACTGAGCTTCGTGATGCTGTTACTTCAGAGACTCGAATAGAAGTGTTCTCCGTTCTGTCCTTCACACATGCAAATAAACACAAATGTTCTGAACCGGATTTCCTTTTTCGTTTCAGCCGACACTTCCCAAAGGCTCAATCTCTTCTACCTGGCCAATGATGTCATTCAGAATTGCAAGAGGAGAAATGCGATCGTCTACCGCACCACCTTCACTGAAGTTTTACCCGAGGCTATTAAACTCATCGGGTGAGAGCCCACCTTCCACTTCTCTCTCCACCCCCCTTCCATTCTCAAACTCCCAACCAAAGCCAAATATTTTTGCATACATCTCTCTCTCTCTTTCTCTCCCTTTCCCCCTCTCCCTCTCGCTCGCTCTCTCTCTCTCTCTCGCTCTCTCTCTCTCACTCTCCTCTCTCTTACTCTCTCTCTCTCTCTCTCTCCTCTCTCACACACACACACACACACACACACACACACACACACTCTCTCTCACTCTTTCTCATTCCTCTCATTCTGTCTTTCTTGCACACATTATCTCGCTCTGTCTGTCTCACCCCCTTCTCTCTGTCTGTCTCTATTTCTTACACTATCTCTCATCTTGCTCTCTCTCATCTCTCTCTCTCTAGTACTGTGAAAGACTCTAAGCTGCGGAAATCAGTGGACAGGATCCTGTGCATCTGGGAGGAGAGGAATGTTTACACAGAGGAGTTTATTACCCAGCTTAAAGGTGGTCTCGTTCAGCAAGAAGAACCACCAGGTAACAATCATGAGCTGTTTCTTAAATCTCAGCTGTACAAATTCACTTCTTACAGTTTACAATCCTAGTGAGATCAAACAGTGTTTATTTATTTTGGATGAGGATGAACCAGGGATAGAATAACGTGTTTTAAATTTCATTTCAGCTCCCGTCAACCCCAAAGCTGCACTACGGTCCAGGATCGTTGCTGAGTTTTTGGTGAGTTTTTACTAGGCGATGCTGAATGTCAACTGATTAAAATGCTGTTTCTCTAGCCTGTCTTCACTATGATTTATTTTTTTTGGCTAGCCCTCAGCGTTTATTGAGCATCTCACCAAGTACCGGAGCTCCATGGATGAGATTGAGCTAAGAGAGAAGCAGTTAGCGGCGATGAGGGTTGATGTCTGCAGCACAGTAGCTCTGAAGAAACTTAAAGGTAGCTTCTACTTGCACGTGATGATGATATGCATGCAGTCAGACATTTTTACGCAGTCATGTTTCCTTTTTGGATCAGTTTATGCTTTGATAGCTTTATGATGCTGTATCTTGGCAAATGTTTTTGCATTGTTTCTGATTTTTTTTTTTCTTCTTTTTTAATAGATAAAGCAGGTGGCAAACGTTTTTCTAAAGATTTTGAAGATGGCAGTGCAAAATTGCAGGACTTTGTAACCTTTCTGGACGGAGAGGTTAAAAACGGCCCTGCTCTGATTGAGGCTCTGGAGAACGCAGACATTTTCTATGAGATGCAGTACAAAGAGGTCAAGATTGTTACCAACGTAAGTCTTGCTGTTAGTCTGAGTGGAATATTGAGCAGAGCCAAGCGGGGCACCATAGTTATGGAATATGGCTTGGATGGTTGTCCCGTGTCCCTTCTGGTGTCTGTGCATGCCCACCACAACAAAACAAATAAGGGTGTGTTTCTTAGTTGATGCTGATTGGCTGTTATGTATTGCTGACCTGCATGACAACGAGCAGCATTAAAGTTCACAACCACTCATTCTCACACAGAATAAACACACCGTTTAACTCTGGTAGATAAATGTTTGCGGAAACACTGAAATCAGAAGTTTGACTGAACATGAACTCGTTAAAGGGATAGAGATGAAAGTGGAAATCAGAAGGGCAGTTATATGCAAATCCAGTCTTGGACACCTATAAAGAAACCTCTATTGGGAGCTTTGCTCTTAGAAAAATCATAAAAAGGAAACATTTATTATTAATAATGAAATTATTAGCAAAACGTAAAGGCTGATACACAACCACTCACTCTCACTTAGAATAAACACACATTTTAAATAAGGTAGTTAAATGTTTGTGGAGCAAACACCAAAATTTTTAAGTTTGACAAAACATGAACTCGTTAAATGCATAATTGAGCTAACAAGTCAGGTGATGTAGATGAAAGTCTAAATCAGAAAAGCAGTTAAAATCAAAATGCAAAAGTTCATTTATTTCAGTAATTTCAGTGAAGAGTAAGGTGAAACTAATATATTATATAGACTCCTTACATGCAAAGTGAAATATTTCAAGCTGTTATTTGTTATAATTTTGATGATTACAGCTTATGAAAACCCCAAATCCAAAATCTCAGAAAATTGGAATATAGTGAAAAGAATTCACACTCATGGGAAAGACCTGACAGTTGTGCAGAAAACCATCACTGACCCCCTCCACAAGGAGGGAAAGCCTCAAAAGGTAATTGTAAAAGAAGTTGGATGTTCTCAAAGTGCTGTATCAAAGCACATTAATAGAAAGTTAAGTGGAAGGGAAAAGTGTGGAAGTAAACGGTGCACAAGCAGCAGGGATGAGTGCAGCCTGGAGAGAACTGTCAATGAAAGGTCATTCAAAAGTGGTGGGGCTTCACAAGGAGTGGACCGAGGCTTAAGTTAGTGCATCAAGAGCCACCACACACAGACGGATCCTGGACACAGGTTTCAAATGTCGTATTCCTCGTCAAGCCGCTCCTGAACATCAAACAACGTCAGAAGCGTCTCACCTGAGCTAAAGAAAAAAAGAACTGGTCTGTTGCTCAGTGGTCCAAAGTCCTCTTTTCGTGTGAGAGAAAATTTTGCATCTCATTTGGAAACCGAGGTCCCAGAGTCTGGAGGAAGAATGGAGAGGCACACAATCCAAGATGCTTGAAGTCCAGTGTGAAGTTTCCAGTCTGTGTTGATTTGGGGAGCCATGTCATCTGCTGGTGTTGGTCCAGTGTGCTTTATTAAGTCCAGAGTCGACGCAGCCGTCTACCAGGACATTTTAGAGCACTTCATGCTTCCTTCAGCAGACAAGCTTTATGGAGATGCTGACTTCATCTTCCTGCAGGACTTGGCACCTGCCCACACTGCCAGAAGTATCAAAACCTGGTTCAGTGACCGTGGGATTACTGTGCTGGTTTGGCCACCAAACTTGCCTGACCTGAACCCCGTAGAGAGTCTACGGGGCATCGCCAAGAGAAAGATGAGAGACATGAGACCGAATGATGCAGAAGAGCTTAAGGATCTATTGAAGCATCCTGGTCTTCCATAACACCTCAGCAGTGCCAAAGGCTGATAGCATCCTCGCCACGCCGCAGTGAGACAGTAATTCATGCAAAAGCGGGTTTCACCGTTTAAGTTGAATTGCGCAAATAAATGAACTTTTGCACCATATTCTAACTTTTCGAGTTTCTCACATGTAAAGAGACATCTATAATGAGCTTCACTTTTAGACACTGAGTAAATCTTATATAATCTCTAAATATCTATAAGTTTGTATAAAAATAAATGATGACTTAAAAATCTGCAATTTTTTTTTTCAGGCCTATCAGACCTTCGCCAACCGAGTGTTGCATCTCAAGAAGAAACTGGATGCACTCAAAGCCTCTTTACCTGACCCCGATGACTCACCTATCCCTTCCCCCTCGGAGGACGCTCCATCACCCACGGGTTCTGAGTCACCCTTTCACGGCTTAACGGAAGCTGCTACCCCAGACCCAGAGCTGGATGGTCAGTCAATGGATCAGGAAGACCTGAGTGCTATAGGTGATGCACCTAGTCCACTTTCTTCCCCTGGTGACCGAGACAATCGTGATGTCGAGGACATGGACCTCTCTGATGTTGAGGATTTGGTGGAACCAGCCATCATAGGTAAGAGAGAGTTATTGTATTGTGTGGTGAGTATTTGGAGGAAACAGATGTGCGATACTCATAACCCATGTTCTTTGCGATGTTTTTCTTCCATAGTAGAAGAAAGGACAGAGCAGCCTGCTCCTGCCAGTGTCTCCAGTCACAATCAGACTCTGACACTTAGTGCCACTGAACCATCTCAAACCAGTCAAGATGCACTTGAGACCGAATCTACAACCCCAGCAGTAACAACAACCCCAACAGCAGCGCACCTTCCCATTAACCTGGCTGCTGTGGATTTGGGAAAAATTAGCTCTATTATCAGCACACTTACGAATGTCATGAAGAGTAATGGTAAGACTTGTCGAAATTAAACCACTATAGTAAACATGTAGCAGACTATTTCTACCTTCTGGAGCCGTATAAACAGGCTCGCTCATTTCCCCTGTCTCTCTTAGCGACAGGAGTAAGCCCAGCAATCCGCGCCTCCTCCAGCACTTCAAGCACTCTTCCTTCCCCAGCTTCAACACAGAAGCCCCCCACGGTCTCTTCCTCACCTGCTGCTCCTGCATCGAACTCACTAGCCAAAATACTCTCCAAAGTGGACATCAACCCTAGCACCCTGCTGAATGTCCTGTCCAAGACCCAAGCACAAGGGATTGGCCTTCAGGGTATGACACTGAGTGTTTTATGGTACAGAGTGCAAGCGTTAATTTGATCTGGAAGTCTTACCCAAATCTGATCGGTCCATCATTTGAGATTTGTTGATTTTAAAACCTCCTTTTCTTTTTTCCTTTTTCTCTCTCTCATTCAGGACTGTCTTCCTTTCTGAACACTCAGACCACAGTAAACCCAACCCCTTCAGGCTCGCATTTGGACCCACCTCCAGTCCGCACCACTCCCGATACCAATCCAGTGGTACCTGCTCCTACAGTGGTGAGAGAGTCTACCCCTCAAAGGGCTTTGACTCTCCAGGCTTCTCAGTCTCCCAGCATTATTCAGACCAAGGATCATCAGAAGGAAGCGTCGGAGGAAACAGACGAACCGGTTATTTCTGTCAACTCTACACTGGACTCCAAAATTGATGGTTTTCTTCAGGGGAATCTGGGGTTGAGAGGCCTAAATATGGGTTTCCCACCTGTTCTTTCCTGGACAAAAGCTGTAGATAGTCCTTCAGCGAGTGCAGAAAACCTTGGGGGAACTCCTGTAAGAGATGAGTCTGGTGCAACACCAACTCAAGATGAGGTCATGGATGAACCTGCAGTACAACGATTCTTGTATCGAGGAAGACCTCTGCAGACCGCCCCCACGACAAATACTTCTGCTTCCTCAGTGGTCACTGGTCTGCCCATGTCCACGTATGCTAACGATTCCTGGCAAGAGCAGAACAGGCATGTTTTGCCGTATGGTTCTGGGTCACAGCATAGTGCAAATCGTTACCATAGGGACTTTAATGTCAAACAGGACTTTCCAAATTCAAGTCTACAACTTACTGAAACAGGATGTCCTCAACACGTTGAGTCCATGTCATCTTTAATGGCAGATAATAATCAGAACTCTAACAACCCTGAGACCCTGGAGCGAATTGACCTGGCAGCACAGTACTCCAGCGCCGGAGCAGAGAAAGCTAGCAGGGCAAGCGATGGTTGGTATTGTGATGTACCTGGACTCGATCAAGAGCACCGTGTCGGCACGAATTCTGATAAAGGAAAACCACACCAGTCTGAAGAACATGGACATGATACCAACCCTCCGAATTTCTTCACCACCCCGTTACCTCCCCTTCCACCGATCCCCCAGCTTCCACCTCCCCCTCAAGACTTTCTTCAGTCAGTGGTAGGTGGAGTCAAAGATCCTGTTGAGCTGTCAAACACATCTGACCGTGGACAGACCGGTGGTGATGTTCCACTGTATCTCTCAGCAAATGCTGCTTCTCATGATTACAATGAGCGTCATTTCAATCGGATCCCGGTCAAAGAGTCTTTCCATCTATGTCTGAATGCACCAGGGCCGCGGCATTGTGCAGTCGCACCACATCCTGCTCGCCTGGCCCCTCAGCCCGGCCCTGTGGACTTCAACCACCGTCCCAGGGTCCCTGTACCCCCTCAGCATCGTCCTGTGGTGCCCTGTCCAAATTCCCCATCTACTGTAGGGGAGTACCATGAGACTCTTAATCCATCACATGGTCCATCTGAGGAT
This sequence comes from Neosilurus mollespiculum, assembly GCA_030014195.1. NCBI lineage: Eukaryota > Metazoa > Chordata > Actinopteri > Siluriformes > Plotosidae > Neosilurus > Neosilurus mollespiculum. The sequence continues at coordinate 2,264,677 of JAQMYF010000011.1, read as the reverse complement.
GTTCAGAGTGATGCTCCCCTTCACAGCCCTTCTCCTCCTCCTTACAATGTTGAGCCGGCTGTCCCACCTCATATACGGCCATTTCATCCCGAAGAGAGAGCTTTACCGCTGCACCATCCAGAGCTTAGATTACGTCCTCGACTGGAGCACAGGATTCCTCCACTGCACCAGTATCGTCCTCCACGGCCTAGTCAATACCCCCCACAGAGACCTCTCCATGGTCCTCCGCCACCACGTGTCCCTCATCCCAGTGAGCCATCATTCCAGAGAGGGAAGAGACCCGGTCCTCCTTTTGGACGTCCTTCAAGGCCCGCAGGTCCGTTTTACCCTCCGAAAAGACCTTTCTTTCCACCGCGGTACTGAACTGTTAGCACATCCAAATGCTATACTACAGGAATTACGTGCTAACACCCAAGCAAGCCACGACGCTGATCTTCCAGTAGGCTTCATTAGATTACACCCTTAAAAATCCACAGGGGTGTCATGCAGCTTGTGGATCTGTGCTTTTTTTTTTTTTTTTTTTTTTTTTAAATTTGATCTTGAGATGGGCTGTGAAAGGAGGAGTGCTCAAACTGTGTCGTCGTGTTTACGAGAGTCGAGTCAGCGAGAGAGTAGTGGGAGAAAAGATGACTGACGAATGATGGAAGAATGAAGAGAATCACTACAGGGATCCTGGAGAGAAGATGCAAGCCATGGAGCAGCTATGAAATTGCAAGAGAAAGAAAATGAGGTGGTTATACTTTTATTTGATTGTTCTTTGGCATTTATTTTTATTCACAGTTCTGATTCAACCTTCAGAATGATTTAATGCTAGTCATCCATCCTTGCTTCCTTTCTTTCTTTAAAGTGTGTGTGTGTGTCTGTCTGTCTGTCTGTCTGTTTAAACTGGAGGTGCATGGCTCCTGCTCCTGGGGGGCTGATTTCTCTTTTCCTTGCACAGACACAGCTGATCTGTTTCATCAGTTATTTCCAGGGAATAATGTAGGAGGGGAAATTGTTAATCTGTGCTTATTGTTAAGCTCTCCAGGGAAAGAAGTGTGCAGTGCTGGTTTAAACTGTTTGTATATGATATTTCCTGCTCGAAATCGCATCACTAGCTCATGTATGTTTTTATGCGTGAATTAAAACTGGATGTACAGTTGCCCTCAGTAGACTAGTTTAAACTACAAGTTCAAAACTTTTCAGATTCGACACGTGTTCCATGTCAGTGTGATCGCTTGAGTGCATCACCTACCGACGTTCAGGTTTTGGGATCACGGAAAATACTGAGCAAACCAGAAATGTGTGTGTATGCAGGTTTTTTTTTTTTTCTTTTTCTCTCCGCACGGTGGGGTGGGGGGTGTCAGGGCTGGGTTGTTAGGAGGGAAATTAAAGGAATTATTAGGTTTTCTACACTGAAGATGCTGAAGAGAAGAAGTTATTCTGTCGTCAGGCCTGAATCAACATCCCTTTCCTTCCTCCCTTCAGTTCCTGAAGATTCATCACTGTACTGACTGACTTAAATAAAAGTGTTTGGAAAAAAACATCATCCATGGGAGAGTGCACTGTTTCTCCACCATGGTGTGTCTGAGTCCTTTCATCTTTACTATTCGTCACCAGAGTGCGCTCTGTGCTTCTCTTTGCATACACTGTTTTTGAACCAATTTCTTGTACATTATCATAAACCTTAACATCCTTGCTTTTATATAGGACCTAGGATACAAATTTTATTTCAGATTCTAAGAAGTAATTTAAGGTTTAGTAAATATCACAATGGCGAAAAGCCGTACTAACTTTAAACTAAATATATAAATATAAGATAAATGTCATAAATTAACCCATGCACTAATAGAGCCACCTAAGTTTTATATTTCGGTAATAAATGAAATAATTTTTGCTTCCATTTGCTCAATTCTTAAAGTATGTATTAACATTGATTTCCCAGATTTAATATTTTCTTTGTATTTTTGAGTGTAAAGATATGTCACCAAAAATAGGAAGTAAACCATGAATTTTAGTGTAGGAGGCTAAAAATTTAAATGATGCGCACTTTCCTAACAAAAAAGGCAAAAATCCCCACAAAACCCATACTTTTGCTTACAGCAGGAGTTCTGCTTTATTTAAATTGATGAAATGAAAATCAAAGCATCAGGAAAGACAATGACCTGATTATTTTATGTAATGTATATTTTTTATGATTTAAGTATTTTAAGTCATTTGTATTGTTTTAACAGATTCATGAAATAAGCGTTAACATTATAAAAAAAAAACACCCATATCACTAATAATGGTGGCTCACAGTATTATAGCTCCGGATTTATCCAAATTTCTGTATAAGTGTAAACAGTGCAAGCAGTAAAAACATAAACATTGGATGTTATAGGAACCAAACATGTTTAAAGGCTACCTGATAAAAATTTTTTTTTTTTTTTTTTTTTAATGGTTATGAATTTTACCTTGGAGACCCTTTAATGTGAATCATGATCATAAACTTTACCGTGGTGAGGGCACGTTGGACAACTGAAAGTAATCTCATGAAGTGCAAGCCTTTTTAAATCAAGTCGAACCAAATGGTTTTTTTTAGTTGAGGCACATTATAAGCTTTTAAGATTCGTTTTCGCTCAATTTCCACAATCGCTGTATTGTAACATTAGTGGAAAAGCTGGGCTTTATATTTTAACCCTCTTCACATCCTGTTTTTGAGATTTAAGACATTTGAGCTGTCATTGAAATATGGTACAAAAAAAGGAACATGCACTAAGGTAAATCTAGGATGGTAAACCTTGTGATGCCAAACTAAATTTGGATCGTCTTGAGATTAGGTTAGAATCTTGATTTCTAATCAACACACCCTTTAACAACACTTTAAGATCCACAAAACTCAACATGTACTATCTGCTTACCCCCATGTTACACTAGACATGGGGAATGCAACAAATCCCAGTCATCTTGGCTGAGGGGATCTTAGTATCAGTAACGCTTAAATCAACTAAAAGAAGTGATGTCTTGAAACGACTTGCTGACAGATTCCCAATTAAAACCATGTTAGCGATAAGTTTGAAAATCTCAAAGCGTGCAGCAAACGTGTCCAATAACAAATACAAAATTAGGTACATTTGCAGCTCAATAATCTGTGACTTAATCAGGTATCCAGTAAAATTAAAATATTATGTACTCCCAATTTGATCGCTGATATTTATTGATTGTCGAGCTTAAGGAACATTTTACATACAGTGAGGTTTTCAGAGTGCTTTGTTCAGTAAGGTACTCGGCAAAGCAAACATTTTTACTTATTTAGTAACCGTTACGATTTGGTACTAATTTAAAAATAAATCAGAAATGGAAAGTTTCCAGTTGTGAAAACTGGAATGTTCAAATAAAACCCTTCGAACATCTTGCTTAGTTATCTGTCAAGTTAATCAGTGCTCGGGGTTGCTCGGCTGTCATCCCAATCTCTTGTTTTATTCATTTAATTTGTTTTAAATTATTACCAATAGTACTCTAACTAAGGACTACGCGTCCCTTACGTTCTTACGACTGTGCTATGTTGTGTATACTTCCTCTTGCGCAGCACTAGCGTTCAGCAGTGCAACTAGACATCATTTCCCCCGCTGTTCCCGTCAGTTTCCCTCTGCTGCAATGCCAAGTTCTTATAACTCATGAGAACAGCATGAAAGCACAGAAATCCTTACTGCACACCTAACTCCATCAACCATTTTCAGAATGAAGAGTGGTGCTTGAAGGTGTGTGAACCTTTTAGAATCAGAATATTTCTTAATAAACATGACCTAAAACATGCAGGTTACCAGCTCTGTTCCTGGAGATCTATCTTTTGGAAGACTTTGAATCCAACTGTAATCATGCCCACCTGACCTTCTAACCATTGACTTAAGAAGTTCTTGCTCAGGTGAAAGGTGTGTTAGCTGTTGGTTGGAGATAAAACCTGCAGGAAGGTAGATCTCCTGGATCATGACTGGTGATCACTGCCTTTAAACATTAGCTTTTTGCGCAAGTCCATAAATTAGATAATGAGAATCCATTTATACCTATAAATATTAGAGACCTATAATTATAAGACAAAAATATACAACCTGATTTTCCCAAAAATTGGAGCACTATTTAAAATAATGCTGTGGTTCGCAAATCTTTTAACCCCCTATTTTATTTACAATAAAGCATATCAATTGTTAAAACTGAAACATTTGATATTTCATTTTTAAAAAAGCTCATTTTGAATTTATTGGCAGCAACATGTCAAATCAGTTGGGACAGGGCAAAAAAAAGGCTGGAGAAGTAAGTGGTACTAAAATGAAATAGCTGGAAGAATATGTTGCAACTAATTTGGTGCATTGGCAACAGGTCAGTAATGTGATCTGGGCAGAGATTCATCAATTTGCAAAAATAAATAAATACAATTTCAAACTAATGTACCTCAACATAAAATTACAAAGAATTTGAATATATCATCTACAACACATAATCATTAAAAGATTAGCAGAAGCAGGAGAAATGCACAAGGGACAGGATGGAAAAATATGTCCCGTGATCTTCAAGCACTCCGGCAGCATTGCATCAAAACAGGCGTGATTCTTTCATGGAAATCACTGCACGGACTCAGGAACACTTTGTGAACACAGGTTGTAGCGAAGGTTTTTGAGCTGAGTGTTGTTGAGGGTGGTCCTTCTCTTTTTTATTCATCTGACCACAGAACAGATTTCAACTTCTCCCCAGTGCATTTTAATTAAATTTTGACACAGAGATGACAACAGCGTTTCTGGATTCTCTTTACATGTAGCTTCTTTAAATGATCAGGCACTAACCTGCGTTTGTAGATGGCTCGGCGAACTGTGTTCACAGACAACGAAGTGTTCATGAGCTCGTAAACTGATTTCCCTGACAGAATCGTGCCTGTTTTTAATGCAGTGTTGCTTTAGATTCTTAGAAACTGATGATGATTTGTACAGTAGATAATGGGGTGTTTATGGTGTTCACAATTTGTACATTGAGGAACGTCATCTATAAATTGTGGAACAATTTCAGAATGCAGTTTTGTGCCGATTGCTGAACCTCTGCCCAGATTTATTATTTTTTTGTTGCCTACCGATTGCCAATTAACCAAAGTATTTGCATCTCCAGCTGTTTTTTTTCCCCTTAGTGTCACTTTCAGTTGCGCATCTCAACTTTTAGCCATGATTCAAAACGGGCAAAATTTTTTTAGGAAATGGTTAAACGTTACCCTTACAACACCTGATATGTTTTTAGTGTTCTATCATGAATAAAGAATGGTTTTAGGAGATTTGCAGATCAGTGTATTCTGTTATGTACATTTTACACAGTCCCAGTTTAAAATATGTATGTGAATCAAAAGGAGTAGCGTTTAACCTGAAGTAAAATTAACGTGTTCACAGGATGACAATCAGGTGATAATGAACCCCATGTTTTATTTGAAGACTAGCGATCTATTAAAGTCCGATCTTCACAAAGTTGGTGGAACTGTAATATGGCACGAGTAGCCAGATTTCTGAGGACCTCAGAAAATTATCTCATTCATCAAGCTGGAAGAAAGTAACAAAATCATCTCTAAGCAATTTTTCTTTGCCAATCCACAACCAGATCGATGGAGGAAATTTAAGAGAATTGTTATCCTCTTCAGGAGTTATCCATCAACAGAGATCATTTCAGGATCAAAGTGTGTAATAGTATACAAGATCTCAAAGGAGCCTGGGGTAACTTCTAAGCAGTGCCTTTCACTTAATTAATGTATATAAGCTTACCATCAGTAGAAGGCCGAAACGAATTTGCATCTCAGAGTTGCAATGAGGAACCACACACACACACAAACAACCGAAGGGGGGGACCACATTGCTGCCCATCAGCAGTTTGCTGAAGATCATGTGGATAAGCCACAAGGCTATTGGGAATTTTGTGTGTACAGATGAGACCAAAACTGTGTTCCGTTTGGAGGAAGAAAAACACCTTATGGACCTTATCCCATCTGTGAAATATGGTATTGGTAGTCTCAAGATTTGGGCCTGTTTTGCTGTATCTGCGCCAGGATGGTTTTGACATAATTGATGGAACAGTGAATTGTAAATTATACCAGCTAATTCTAAAGGAAAATATCAGGGCATCTTTCTGTGAATTGAAACTCAAGAGAATGGGGGTCATGCGGCAAGAGAATGATCCTGAGCCTACCCGTTTTTAACCAAGGACTGGTGTGGGGAAAAAAATTCGAAATCGCCAGGTCAAGGCCCTGACAAAAGAATATAAATGTTGTGTAAGCAGTTCACCTTGAGGAAACAGACCAACATCCCAGACTTGAAACTGAAAATGTTCTTTATAGAGGAATGAGCTAAAAAGTTGCTGTGCATGGCTGATCAACAGTTACTGGGAATATTTACACATACTTTTTCCGCTCACAGATTCGTACCATTTTCCTCAATAAAAGGCAGAGTTTAAGATTTTTGTCTCATTTGTTTCATTACCTTCATCAAAAAAATTGAGTTAGGTTTGAGGTTTTGTAATCAACAGTATTTGCTTAACTGATCACACTTGTGCAAGGATTTTCACCAAACGTAATTTAAAGAGTCCCAAGGATAATTTGATTTTAGAATGTGAAGGTCAAAGGGGAAGGTCAGAGCAAGGTTACAAAGTTTTGAAGATAGACATTTCCCATGTTAACAATGGAATTGCTTGTATCTGAGAAACAGAGTGACATTGACCCATAGATGCAACAAGAAGCAGTGTGTAAAGGCCATGAGGGAGAAGTGTATAGGTGATGATAATAATAATAATAAAAACCATGTACCGTCTTTCAAATGAGACATTAACCTTTTACGTTGAGTGACCTTTTTAACCATCAAACCCCAGCCATCTCACAACTCCTTTAAATGAAAGTGTTAATTTGCTGATTTGGTCACATTAATATTCTATAGAATATATCATAAGACAAGCACTCTGGTAATTAAAACCAGTATCCATACAGGACCTCATTACTATATTGTCCATGCCGCCTGCCGGGGTGTTTTACACTCTGAGTGCTTATCTACTTTTGGGACTTGTTAAAATCTAATGTTTTAGGTCATATTTGTGCAAAAATTCAGAACATTTTAAAGGTATACACTTCGAAACACCACTGTAGGTCTGGATATAGTTTTAATAAATTCGTACCAGTTTAATAATAATCTCATAAAAAATAGGATTCAGGTTTGATGCTCGGGCGTTTCTGTGTGGAGTTTGCATGTTCTCCCTATGCTTGCATAGGTTTCCTCTAGGTACTCTGGTTTCCTCCCACAGTCCCACAGTTTGGTAATGAAACTCAAGACTAGTAGCATTAATTGTATCTCCCATGAGGTGTAGAGGATACTATGTCTTCAGGGGCTGTTCGCATCTGCCACTGCAGACACTTAGCTCTCTAGCGGTGACAATTCTTTATGGATTTATGTTGAATGGTCCCTATGGTACAACCTACCAGCCTGTTGAAACTGGGTCACCTTGACTTTTCAAGGTCACAGAGGTCAATTCATCAATAATGCCCTTTAACACTAGAGGATGCAGGTTTTGTCAGATCGTTTTCCAATTCATGCCTGTTGTACTTGGTGTCAAGGTCTTCAAACCTGTTGAATCTGGGTCACCTTGACCTAATTTCAAGGTCACAGGGGCCATATGAAATATACACTTGCTCATGTAAAAAGTCAAATATGTAAAATTTCCATATGCCTGTTAACCTTGTAAAAACTAGGTCACCTTGACCTATTACCTGATTTCCATGTCACAGGAATCAAATTTGGAAAAACTATGATGATACAAAGCATACCATTAACCACGCCGGGGACACACCTAGTGTTCTGTGACAAGTATGCATTTCTAGTTAATGTAGGATTCAAGGGGTTTTGGCTTTAAGATTTTGGGGTTTTGGCTGCCCTGAAATAGCTATTGCAAGCAACTTGTGATGATTTCATCATGTAGGTTGTGCTCCAAAAATATTATCTGTGTACCAGGAATGCCACTGGTACACTGATGAACTAGTTTGTAGCGAAGCATGGTGTTTGGAACACTGCCAGGTATATTTGTGACTGAGGATGTGAATATCTGATCAATGTTAGAGGAGTATGAATAAGATGCAGCTGGCTATAATGTAAAGTTAAAGGGTTGGTCCATGGGGTGGGCTTTCATGCTGGGCTGAGGCAGCAAAGAGTGAACAAAACACCCACACCTGATCGCTCCCTGTGTTTATTATTATTATTGTTGTTGTTGTTATTATGATTATCACTGTTATTGTTGTTGTTTTATTATTGTTATTATTATTGTTGTGATTGTTGTTATTATTATTATTGTTGTTATTGTTATTATTATTGTTGTTGTTGTTATTATTACTCAGTTTTATGATGCAGTCTAATTTTATGCTCTCTGTTCTGTCTTGTAGGGCAGCATGGTGGCATTAACATGTCTGCCTGACAGTAAGAAGGTCCTGTGTTCGTGTCCCAGGGATCGGCGAGGTTGTTTTCGTGTGGAGTTTTCATGTTCTCCCCATGTTTGTGTAGGTTTCCACCGGGTACTCCGGTTTCCTCCCACAGACCAAAGTCATTAACATTAGGCTTATTGGCTGTTCTGAATTGCCCCTAGGTGTGTCTGTGAGTGTGAATGGTTGTGTGGGGTTGGCCTTGTAATGGATTGGCAAACCCCGTGTACCCTGCCTTGGCCCAGAGTCGGCTGAGACAGGCTGGTACCTTAGTAGGATTAAGTGTTTCGGCCAATGAATGAATGTTCTGCCTTGAAATGTTCTGCAATGTATGTAACTAGTAGCTACACTCTTTATTTCTGTCTCTGTGTGAAGCCTGACTTTACTTCCAGGTTGGATGCGGTGACGTTAGCATCAGAAAACCTGATGTGGGGAAAAAAACTAGATTTTTTATTTTTATTTTTTTTAATTTAAGCACAGTTGAAGGACAGCATTGCCATTCTGTGACATTTGGGATTTGTGACCTACCCAAAAGTAAAAGCTCATGCCAGTGATATATAATAGAGTTACTGTACAGGTGAAATAAGTAGAAATTATAAAAACGGTTCCTTATGAAAATGTTTTTGATTGTTCTAAATTAAGTTTGTTAATGAAGCAGCATCTGACAGGTTGTGTATGATGTACTCTACAGTGGTGCACACACGGGATCTCCGTTTAGTGTTATTGATTTAGATAATGAGCAAGCTAAATGAATTTCAATATGGCAGCTTCTGACTTGCTCAGCTTCAGATTGAATCATGGCTACGTTCCATTTCTGCTTTTAAGACACACTTGTTGGGGTTATTATCCCTTCAGAAGAATCTGTGTTGCTTTTGTAATTCCAATAATCTCAGCTCGTGTAATGATTATTAAATCAGCTTTTAACATGACTTCAGAATCCAAACAGGAATCTTTAGGGTCGGCATTTTATACATTTAAAGAGTGAAGTCATTAAGGGCAGTGGGATTACTACACTTTGAAAGCTTGTGCAACACGAATAAATAGAGCAATTAGAGGAATAGAGGAATTTTGGGTGGGAGGGGTATCGTTATCCTCTTTCCACATCAGTCCCTAGGACACGAGACAGCGAGACGGATAGCCCCTCTCTTCTGAGTGTACACAGTACAGGCAGCCAGCAACTGATTGGTAGGTGTAATATGATGGGGGGGGGATGCTGAAATGTTCGAGACAAAACTTTAAAAAAAAGATTTAGGGTTATAGGAACTGTAGGTCTTTATGAACTAGGGAAAAAATGACTGATTGTATCTTGAGGTTGGGCCAGATTATGAAGATGGCTATGAGATATATATGTATGTGTGTGTGTGTGTGTGTGTGTGTGTGTGTGTGTGTGTATGTATGTGTATATATATATATATATATATATATA
>JAQMYF010000011.1:2178756-2189280 GCA_030014195.1 Neosilurus mollespiculum | reverse complement strand
CTCCATCTCTCTCTCTCTCTCTCTCTCTCTCTCTCTCTCTCTCAGGACTTTAAGGAGCAAATTGTTCACCACGTTGCCACCATCCTGTTGATCAGTTTCTCCTGGTGTGTGAATTATATCCGAGCAGGAACTCTGATCATGCTGGTGCATGATGCGGCAGATTATCTGCTTGAGGTATGACAGAAAGCCTTTATTCACCCAACAGCATCCATTTTATCAGGGTAAGTGGTCAGATGTCGAGTCCCTCCCAGGCGCAGCCTTGATGGGACGCTGTTTTGTATCAGTGCTTAATTTAGCATAGCTAGTCCAACTGCCAGGTGGGAGGAAGTTGAACATGCAAAACTCTGCACGCAGTAACCTGAGATCAGCACAACCTGCTGCACCACAGGCGTTCATCTAAACTGTTCGCATCAAGTATTCTGGAGAGCAGACGCGCATTGGGACAGAATTCACCCTTAGGGGGATTTTATGTTGATGTTTTTATATCCATCAGTGTTTTAATTACGACAGAACCTCGTACACATTACATAAACAAATCAACTACAATCACCACAAATTACAAAATATTAAAATCACTAGCACGGCACTTGAATAGTTATATAAATATATAATGGATTGTGGATATGAATAAGATTATTATTACTTTATATAAATAGATATCTTAAAAAATAATATTAACATGACTACCATGTATTTTTATTACATATTTTAATTATTAAAGGTTTTTTTAGATAATTACAGTCGGCCCTGTGATGGCCTGGTGACCTTCCCGTGACCCTAATTAGGAATAAGCGGCTTAGAAAATTAATGAATGAATTAAATAGTTATAAATGTGCAATTTTGATATTATTTATAATTAACAATTATGTGCTGAATGTGAGGGGGATAATGCTGAATATTTATTTTAACGACAGGTGCATAATTGTTTTAGCTTATACAACACGGGCACCTAAGTGTAAAAACACAACAAAATGAGATTTTAATGATGATGGACACAGGCGAGCTCCATAACGTGAATGTTCTCTACAGAAACTTAATGAAAAACAAACTTAAATGAGATCTTTATTGTTGATATTTACATATTTTTTTATATATATTATAAATATTTTATATATATATTACTTTTTATATATATTTTTACCGTGACAGAGACGGGTCAGGTGGTTTCTGCTGAGTTATTAAGCGCTGCAGGGTGTTAAGCATACTTGTCCGTACATGTGTAAAGCATGTCATTAAGCATACTCGAGTCGGTACATGTGTACTACACGGACATGAGAAACCCAGCTCCATGAGGTGTGTTTACAAACTTGCGTGATGATGGGCAGCAAAGTTTTATTATTAATAACAAAACTGAATAAAGGCTCCACTGCTCAGACTCGCACAGAATCGAAACATACAATCTAACTGCGGTAGGAAGAAGGACTGAGCGTCTTTACTGATCACATGGTTTGATTTCGATTAGCTTGTCAACGATTTAATTCCATATCAGGATGCAGAGCAGCTATATTTCATGGCTACTTTATCATCAATAAATATTATTTTTTATTAAATTACTTAAAACCAAAGTCAACATAAATGTCTTCATATTTTATATATGATCATTTTTACACCGTTTTATTTTTAAAATAACACACAGTCCTCACACATAAACTATCACTCACACCCATTCTGTATCTCTCTCTTTCTCTCTCTTCCTCCCTTTTTTCTCTTTCTGTTTTTCTTTCTTTCCTTCTTGCCCCCTCTCTCTTTCTCTATCACTCTCTTTCTTTCTCCCTCTCTGTCTTTCTCCCTTACTGTTTCTCTCTCTCTTTCCTTCTCACCCCCCCTCTCTAACTCTTTTACCCTCTATCTCTTTCTTTCTCCCTCTTTCTCCCTTATTCTTTCTCTCTTTCTTTTCTTCTCACCCCCCCTCTCTAACTCTTTTACCCTCTATCTTTCTTTCTCTGTCTCCCCTCCTCTCTCTCTCTTTCTTTCTCCCTCTCTGTCTTTCTCCCTTATTCTTTCTCTTTTTTTCCTTCTCGCCCCCGCTCTCTAACTCTTTTACCCTCTATCTCTTTCTTTCTCTGTCTCCCCTCCTCTCCCTCTCTTTCTTTCTCCTTCTCTGTCTTTCTCTCTCTCTTTCTCCCAATCTCTTTCTCGTGCACAGATTTTTTTTGTTTTTTAATAGCGAGATTTTAGAAACGTTCCGCTGATCGTGAGACAAAAGCGAAAAGAGGCAGCTGTTTTTTTTTGCAAGTTAGAAAAAAGAAAGGCAAACATCAGTTACTCTATTCCTTCATGTTGGATTGGGGTGAAAGTTGGTGTCAGTGAGACGTGCTGCTCATCCACAAGCTTCCGTTGAAGAGAAAGCCAAGTTCTCACTGACGCACTTCGCTACGAAGCCTGTGTCCCGCTCCTGATTGGCGCTTTAAACAGAACCACAAGATGGGTCATTATGCTGTAGCCAATCTAAAGGCTTAGCTTTAACTGCAAACAGGGAAGGATTTTCAACTTTAAAACTTTATTGTCCAGCCGACAATAATTAATTATGTTGCGTAAGTGCAGTGACTATTTTCGATACCCCCAGTAGGCAGACAGACTTGCAGATAAATGTTTGTGGAAGTCAGCTTGACAGAACATGAACTTGTTAAACAGATCATTAAATTAAGATAACAATGAAGGCAGAAATCAGTGAAAAAGGAACGGTGCTGCATAGCGAACCCAGGCTAGGACACCTACATCAGTAGTGTTCTGATTCTACACTCCTACCACAATAAACACCTGTGTAACACTGACACCTGGTGGAATTTATTAGACATCACACTTGAGATGACGCGCGCGCTCTCTCTCTCTCTCTCTCTCTCTCTCTCTCTCTCTCTCTCTCTCTCTCTCTCTCTCTCGTGTGTGTGTGTGTGTGTGTGTGTGTGTGTGTGTGTGTGTGTGTGTGTGTGTGTGTGTGTCACTTTCTCTCTCTTTCTATCTATCTCTCTCTTTCTCTTTTAGTCAGCCAAAATGTTTAACTATGCCGGCTGGAGAAAGACATGCAACTACATCTTCATCATCTTTGCGATTGTCTTCTTCATCACAAGACTGGTGATTTTCCCGTTCTGGTGAGAGATTTTTGTCAGATTCTCTTCTCTCATGTAATCTGATGAGGTGATGGGTATGTGGTGTGGTGTGTTTATCACTCTGTTTCTCTCTCAGGATCATGTACTGTACGTGGGTCTATCCAGTGACCATTTATCCCCCTTTCTTCGGTTATTACTTCCTCAATGCGCTTTTACTGATACTTCAGTGCCTGCACATTTTCTGGTTTGTGCTCATTCTGCGAATGGCCATCAAGTTCCTCCCTGGAAACGTAAGTCGAAATCTTCCATTCAGACACCTGAATTTGCATGTGCCACTGCTAACAAAAAACAAACGTGACCAACACATGGGCGGTAAGGTGACATAGTGATAAGCACATCTGTCCTATAGCAAGAAGGTCCTGACTGAGAGAAGGTGTGTGTTGTTAGCTAGTTCGGCTGGATAGAGGCAACGAGTCGAGAGCATGCTGAGTGAAGCCCTGACTGTTAGCATGTACTTCTTTTCTAACGGCACATAATGTGTGGCAGTTTTACTACAGTTTTACTAATAAGAACATTTCAGACTTGCCGGTGTTCAGTCTGCACTGGGTTGTGATACATGTTTGTAAGGGTCAATTCCGTAACACAAAGCTAATTTCTGAAGGTATCTCTGCTGTGCAGCAAGGGGAGGACTATGAAAGTAATTACAGAGAGCTTTTGCGTCAGCCTGAATCCTTTGGCGTGGTAAACTGTTTGTGTGGCCTCCAGTATCTGAATGTGCTGTTGTAACCAGGGGCAATGCCTGGTCACCTGACCGTATTGAAGTCCACCCATAGTTGCGTGTGTTGTCCTTTGATGGACTGAAGAGCTGTTCAGGGTGTACCCTGCTTTCACCCATAGTCGGCTGAGATAGACTCCGGCCTTCCCGTGACCCTATTAGGAGCTTATATTATGATTATTTGTGTTACTGTAGAGACCTGTTTTAAGCAGGACGTTAGCTGTAGTCTAGGGGATGGACTCATGTGATTGACAAGCCAATAGCGAATTATAATTCTTACTAATTGACAGAGAACATCCCTGACATCAGAACCACACTAACCATGGGTTCAGAGTTCAAGACGACTGCAGTGCAATCTGTAGTACTGTACTGTTACAAGCATGTCAGTGTTATTTGTGTTTTATTAAATCAGTGGACACGTTGCTACACTTCTTCTATGCTACAAGTAATGCATAGCTACTGATATTGCTAACAATTGCTAAGCTGGCTAGTTCCAGTATCTTGTTGTGAAGATATTAGTGCTGCTGTTGTGCTAGTGTGCTAGCATGCTTGTGTGTTAGTCTTACAGGAAGCAGGGATTTATGGGCGTGTATGTTCTGAATCCAGAGAACGAGGAAGTCACTTCTTATGTTCCTGAGGAGGGAGTGTGGGTGTGGTCAAGTTAATTGTTTATTATACCTCAGTGATAGTTTATCATAAATCAGTATCTTTATTACGCAGTGTGTTGAGTGTGATATAAAATGTGCGGGCGTATCGGACCGAGTCTCGTCTCAAGGGATATTTATCACCTGCTGTAATGTTACCCTGGGTTTAGAGCTGGGGAAGAGCGCAGTGGAGCATAACAGACCTTGACGCACCATCGTAGGGAATCTTAATGAACTTGGAAACACAATTCCTTCAAGTTTCATCTCTTGGATGCACCCAGCTTCCTTTTCATACCCCAATCCTGCACGCTTTTTTGAATCGCGGAGATCTCTGACACCATGCCCCAGTGTAAACCCAGGGTTACCCCCGAGTATGAATGAATCAGCATGTCGAGTTCTAACTCGCTCTAAACACCAACAAATGTTTTGTTTTAACTTCACATGCAACGATTTTCGAATTCTGACCTGATACAATATGTACTTACGATATCTAAAATGATCATTTGACCGATACCGATATTTTCTTGAACACAAATACAATCTTACAAATTTATGAAATAGACTGTTGTGCTGTGAGCCGTCATGTTGATTTGACATCACTTACTGAACATGGGGTGTAAATTCAGAGTGTATAATATTCTGTATATTTTATTTTTCTGTAGTCATCGTCACGATGGTGTAGTGGTTAGTGCGTCTGCCTCATAGAAAGAAGGTCCTGGACTCCTGGGCTTGACGAGGGTGTTTCTGTGTGGAGTTTGTATGTTGTCCCTGTGCAGGCATGTTATTCCACTGGATACTCTGGTTTCCTCCCACAGTCCAGACATTCACATTAGGCTATCTGGCTGTTCCAAATTGCCCGCAGATGTGAGTGTGAGTGGTTATGTGAGTGCGTTGTCCTGTCAGGGACACCTGTGAGCTGTTCAGGGCATACCCCGCCTTCGTGTGGGCTGAGATAGACTTCAGCCTCTCTGTGCCCCTAATAGGATTAAGCAGTTTTGGCACAACAGATGAATATCAGTTACTGTTACCAGGAATTGTATTATTTGCTGTTATCAGTAAACAAGGAGAATATCGACTGCAGATTAATATTTAACTGATATATCGTTACATCCTAAAACGTAATTTATTTTAATATATCATCACTGACTTCTTTGTCCTGCAGCACATTGTGGAAGATGAGCGAAGTGACCGAGAGGAGACAGACGACTCCGAGGATGAGGACGAGGCACAGGAGAGCGAGAGACGGCCCAAGACAAAAAACGGACCGCTGCAGAACGGCCACTCTTTTTCAAATAACCACCACAACCACCACCGCAAGACAGAGTGATGGGGATACAAACGGGAGGAGAAACAGGAGGGGATGTGTGGAGGTGTAGTCCCCCCCTCTACCTTCTGTCCTCTTTAACACACACACACACACACACACAGACATACACACACGCTGTCAGATGAATAGGTTGAAGCAGGGATAGAAGTTATACATATAATCACGTGAATACATTTAACCAAGTATTAGGTTCAGACTTAAACACTAATCCCAGAAATTAAGTTTTAGTTGAAGTAATAATAAAAGGTCAACGTTTAGTCTCGAGGCAGCGTCGAGAACATCGCACTGTCCCTCGCTCCCCGTCCTTTGTTCTAGCCTTACTACTGTTTTTTCTCGTCATACGCGCTCACCGTGTAAATACTTCTCTCCTCCGTTCCTCTCCAGCGAACATTTGCCATGCTTGAACAGCACCGACCTTCAGCCTTGCGTTTGTACGTGAAGTCATACTCGGTTAGACGTGCTGAATTGTTTTAACCAAGCAGCCTTTAGCTACATAATTCTCTATACACATTCCTAATGGATCAATATATGAACACACACACACACTTGCACTGTTGCCAGTCGTCCAGTGTATTGCCCATGTTTCAGTTGCACTATATTTTATATTTTGCGACTCTACCACTGCCCTACAGACGAGCTGATATTTGAGGACCACAAAACAACACGCCGTCGTTCCCGCTTAAACGCGCATAGTGACGACCTGATACCATGACAGGTTTTTAAACCGCGCACGAAACTTTACTTTGATCTCAGTTAAACCAGTGATGCTGCCCAGAAACCCCATCAGAATGCTACGGTCGACTCTTTTACCTTCAGTGCCTTGTGTTTGTCCGTCTTCATCGTCTGATTCTCGTTTTTTTCCGCGTCTTAAAACTCATCTCAGCTTTGAAGATTTGCCTCAGATCGAATTTGTATATCAAAGAAAGAAAGTAATATTTAGTGCTTATTTTATTTGCTTGTTTGTTTTCGCTTTTTATTAACAGAAGATTTCTCAGATTAATATGATTTTAATGTTTTTTTTTTATTGTTTGTTTTTGTTTTTCATTGTTTTACTCGAGGTCCACATTTAGCTCATGGAGATTTCATGAACCATTTTCTTGAAGCAGATATTGTGATTTAAAAGAAAAAAACAACAACTCTGATTCCTGTTTGATCGTGCTGTAGCTGTTGGAATCCTGTGACTGATGTCCTGCATTTCAGATAACTGTGTGCAGAAGGATTTCTGCTCCGGATGGAGGCGGCTGTTTGGTGTTTTTTATTTTTGCCATTTGAAAATGTAACTTCAAAATCAACCTGCTCCGGGAAAAAAAAAAGACTGATGTTTTACCAAAATACACTCTTAGAAATTCTATACTATGACAATGTTTATTTTTTTGTATGAGTTGTAGTATTAATAAGATGAAGAGTCAGTATTTATCACTCGTTTGGCCATCAGATGCACTTTATAAAACCTGCTCCAAAAAAACGAATCCGGAGATGGACCGAAGATTTCTAGTCGAGAACCTTTGTAACACTACGCATATGGAAAGCTCCGATCAACATTTCAGCATGACTGAAATCCACACCCGGTGTTTATGGGGTTAACAGTTAAAACACGTCCATCTGTCAATCATACTGAACTCCACAAAGTTAGAATTCCAGATGAGATTGTACTTGAGACTAGGACAGGGGTGTCAAACTCATTGTACACTGAGGGTCACATCAATAAAATTTCCAGGTCATTGACCTCCAGATAAGCACTGAGCATCGGTTCAAAAAGAGTAACCATCAAACTTCCACAGCGGAACGATTCGTTTAGATTAGTTCAGTCCTCTTCTTTATTTACTTTCTGTTTCTGGTAACACTTAGCGACAAGCTAGCTTGCACACTAATCTTTCTTAAGTTGTGAATGTCTAGGTGTTTACTTGAAATAGGTTGCTGCCACCTTGTGGATGGATGATGAGTTACGTTTTAAGGTAATGGTTGATGCAAAGAATGTACGATAATCATATACTTTGAAATTCTCACGGGCCATGGAAAATGAGTTAGTGGGCCGGGTTTGGTTCGTGGGCCTTGAGTTTGACACCTGTGGACTAGGTCGAGGTATAAGATTACACAATGTTTACATGTTGTGGTCTTTCACTTTTTTGTTTCTTTCACAGCATCTAATGACTGAAAATCTTTTTTTAACCGTCCATCCAACTGTCCAAACAAGTGGTTTTAGTTAGTTTTTATTTCTTATTGCGTTTCTGTTACCTCATTCTCGCTCTCTATGTTCGCCGCATTTATTTTATGTTCATCAATCCCTTCATCCCAGTGATGTTAGCATCCATGCTAAATGCTCACTCAACCATGTTTCGCTTAAGTACAGACTAACTGAAAAAATCCTTCACAGAAAACCATCCTGAAGCTGAAATTGAGATTATACGATTCTTCTTTTTCCTTTTTCACGTTTTTTTTTTGTCATTTCATTTCTGTTCTCCTTTCACCTCTCCCCTCATCTCATCTCTTCATCTCATCATCTTAATGAATCACCCCTTATAATCTAATGCCAAAACCAATTTCACCAAATCAGATCTCACTGTCTGTTATCTACATCTCCGATACACACAAAAACATGATCAGTGTCACAGCTACCTGTGTTTTTATGCTGTATTTTGTATCATCTTTATGCAAAGTGAGATAAAAGACTGTGGAGAACCAAATCTTTGGTCTCTGTGTTTGTTTATGCTGTGATGGTGGAGGAGTGAAGATCCTGTTATTATCTGAGCTGGGATCTGAAGTCATTTATTTGTTCAGTAATTATTACAAATGTAAAAGAAATACAAGAATGATTATTTCATCCGAGTCCTTCCCTGATTTTATAATAATATATCAGATTGAGTAATAGTGTATATTATTGAGGTGAAGTATTACATTTACAGACAATAACCTGGAATTTAAATTACACCCTCTTTACAAGTTGTTTACATGTTTTTTTCATCAGGGCCTAAATACATTTTTTCAGTCCTCCATTACTTTTAGAACCAAGAAATCAACTCTACCTGCAGTGTTTTTTCCCTACCTGTTTTTAAATTTTTTAGGAAATAGTTGCTGCATTTATTTACAGTGTATTTCTCATCCTTTGAGGATGTTTTGTTTATAGATATCACCAAGGGCTATTTTTTTAAACACACCACATGTGTATGTTTATTGTCTTGGTTTAAATTAGCAGATTTCCACCTCTATTTGTTTTCATTTTCCAAACTGCTTTTTCCGTTATAAAATACCCATCCCAGGTGACACTGGGTGAAGGCAGGATACACCCTGAACAGCTCACAAGACCACTGCACCACCAACACACACAGTCGTTAATACCTAGGGGTAATGTACATCTTTAGACTGTGGGACGGTATGCGGAGGAAAACAGGCAAACTCCACACACAAACGGGACTCGAACCCAGGACCTTCTGGCCATGAGGCGGGAGTGCTAACCACCATGATGCCGCCGTGCTGCTGTTCAGTGATGCCCGTAAAACAAAATGTGTGAATGCTGCATTTGACTAAAGGACATAATTCCTAAATCATGTATTCATTTACTGAACTGCTTTATCCTGTTAGGGTCACTGGGAGGTTGGAGCCTATCTCAGCCGACACAGGGTAAAGGTAGGATATCCCCAGAACAAGGAACAGCCAGTTAGCCTTATGTGCATGACTTTGGACAGTAGGAGGAAACCCACAAGCAAACAATCATGGGGAGAACATGCAAAGTCTACACAGGAAAAGAAATATACAATATATACTCTGAATTTATACCTCATGTTCAGTAAGTGACATGGTGGCTCACAACATGAAAAGTAACAAACACTTAAACATTCAAAAGACTTGAACATTTTGAAGAGCTTTGATGTAAACATGAATATTTACACTGATTCTCTTATTAAATTTTTACCATAGCCTGTGAAGTTTATTTAGAGGCACTCAACACGGAGCTTGAACATTTCTAACATAGACTGGTGTTTATTTCTTTTACTCACTCACTCTCATTCACTCATTTTACTCATATTCGGGTCGCAGGGACGCTGGTGCCTCTTTTAGCCGACTCTGGGCAAAGGCGGGGTACACCCTGAACAGCTCGCCAGACTTTAGCAGGGCAATACACACACAACCATTCACATCTGGGGACAATTTGGAACAGCCAGTAAGCATAATGTGAATGTCTGGACTATGGGAGGAAACCAGAGTACCCGGTGGAATAAGTGGAATAACATGCCTGCACAGGGACACCCTCGTCAAGCCCAGGACTTGAATCCAGGACCTTCTTGCTCTGAGGCAGACGCCCTAACCACTACACCACCGTGACGACGACTACAGAAAATTAAAATATGCAGTATATTATTCATCCATTCGTTTTCTGAATTCGCTAAACCGTAGGATGACTTAGGGTCATGGGATGAATGGCGCCCATCTCAGCCGACTCTGGGCGAGGGCAGAGTACAGCCTGGACAGCTCGCCAGGCCATCACAGGGCCAGTATATTATATACTCTGAATTTATACCCCATGTTTATACCACAGTCTTTAGACTGTCAGAGGAAACCGGAGTACCCAGAGGAAACCCGTACAAGAACTGGGAAAATGTGCTAGCCACTACATCATGATGCTATCCTTATTACTTTTAATATACACACACAGAAACACACACACACTCTGTGTATGTATGTATGTATGTATATATATATATATATATATATATATATATATATATAGATTCA
>JAQMYF010000011.1:2126834-2151566 GCA_030014195.1 Neosilurus mollespiculum | reverse complement strand
TTGCCAAAAGTATTTACTCATTTGCCTTCACACGCATATAAATTTAAGTGACATTCCATTCTTAATCCATATTAATATGGTTTAATATGATGTTGGTGCAGCCTTTGCAGCTATAACTGCTTCAACTCTTCTGTGCAAGCTTTCCACAAGGTTTAGAAGTGTGTTTACGGGAATTTTTTAATTTTTTCCGGAAACGCATTTGTGAGGTCAGACACTGGTGGACGAGAAGGCCTGGCTTGCAGTCTAATTCATACTGCATAATGCTCTAATTCATCCCAAAGGTGTTCTATCGGGTTGAGGTCAGGACTCTTTCGCACATCCATGTGTTTATGTACCTTGCTTTGTGCACTGGTGCACAGTCATGTTGGAACAGGAAGGGGCCATTCCCAAACTCACAAGAGACCCCATTACTGGGTCCCTTACTGTGTCTTGACCCAAAAAAACTGTCATTTATACTTGACATAAGTCAATGAACAAATGTCAAAAGTCATTTTCAGCAAAACAGGTCAGAAAATGGAAGATGGGACTTATACTGTGAGCTATATCCATCTATAAACTCAACCACATGAGATGGATTCAGCCTTCTATTGGTTTGCAGATGCTGCAGAGTCAGCATCTGAAAGTGATGTACAGTGTGAGCATAATGTTGCTAGTCGTCCAAAATAAAGACCAAGGCCTCCTGTACAGTGTGTCTTACGATGTCATCATGGTCACCATTGCACTTGTAGTACACATGACGACAGAGTGGACCTGTTCTGTAGCCCAGTGAGCTGACTGGATTTGGTCTTGTTGCAGACAGATGTTATGTTCTGTGAAGTCAGGCACACATAATGCCCAATCCTCTGGTAGATGTGTATGGATGTATACAAAGGTGTCTTGCCAATTTGCCACAAAAAGATGCCTGGCAAGCGCCACAGTCTCCTGCAGCAATTTATCAAGCAGCTCTGGTACTTCGCCTGTCTTCACACTGATCACTTTCTTTGGTTTTGTCTTGCCATCATCCTCATAGGAATCTCGCTTTCTCTACTTCACATTTGCTGGAGCCGAGTGCATAATGGTGACAGCCTTTTGTGCAACAGTATAATGCCGCACTCAGTGCAACCACAACTTTTCATCACCATTGATGCACATGGTAAGTTTCACCAAATCATACTTGCTCTTTATTTTGAGTTCATTCATTTTTACATAGGAAATTCAAAAGCCTGAATCTTCAGCCTGATGTCTGTGCACTGATTTAAGCTGACTCTCTTCTGAAGCAGGACAGAAGTAGGTCTAAGCCAAAGAAACAACTCGTAGGAAACTAGGGATGTTAGCTGTGGATTATCCTCCTTCGACAAATCATATGCTTTCCCTACTGAAGTTTCCATCACATGGCTTTGTACTGGTCCCTTCACTGTCCTAAGGCAAGGAAACTCCCTCGATCCTTTAACTTCTTTTGTAATAGTCTCTGATATTTTCCACAGTATCTTTGCAAGTAGCATCTTTTTGCTTGTCCCTTTCTCTATGCTTCACCTTCCACCTATATTGCCACTGATCTCGAGTAGTTTAAATGCATGTCCATCACTTTGGCAAGCAATTTCTGATATCTGTACTTCTTAACAATTAGAAGACTGGCTAGAACATGTCTGTCCCTCAGAGAATATTTATCTTTCCTCAGGTTATTGAATTTGGGTTTTAACTGTGTAGTCATATTGTCAAGAAAAAGCTGTCTCCTTGAAACCGGGCCTCGGACTTCTGCTGCTGGTGCTGAGCTGCTTGTTTCCAAGGTGTAGCTTTTATCTTGATACTGTCCTCCATGACAAGCAAATTTTTCTGCATCCTTCAGAATTTTGGCCCAACTCCTAGAAAGTGTCACTCCAGCTGACTTAAAGGCACCACTTCTTCCATCTCCAGGGTTTTTTTGGGGTACTTGTCTGTGGGTCTATTTTTCCTTTATTTGTTCCCACTTTTCTCTTTTCCATTTTGGATCCCTTTCTTTCTGCCTTCTAATTTGCTGAGGAGTTCGCCTTGTTCTAGATTCCCTTTTTAATGGCTATATTCCTGTAGTTTTCCCCTCTCATTTCTAGTGAATTCTAGACTGTTTCTTGTTTGGCCTGTTATCTCCTTCGCTCTCTGCTTTCCTTTACCTGTAAAGTTTCTGCTTTCTTTCACAGCAGGGCGAGGTTTCCCTCTCCCTCTCTTTTCTTTTCTCAGATTTTCATGTGCAATATTCCCTGAGATGTTCTGCCTCTTACTCTTTGAATTCTTGCCATTTTTGTGGATCCTGCTTCAGGTGATGCTGTGAAAGATGTGCAGAACGTGACTTTTCTTTATTTCTTGTTCCAGACCTAAGAGGCTGCTTGACTGTAAAAGACACGCTGAAAAAATGAAGGAGACCATTTAATTACTATGCATCACCTTTTGTATAGATTAGTGACCAAAATATAAGGTATTAAGATAAACTGTACATAAATTTGTAATACTATTCTTATTTACGTAATTAAATTTACTGAATTTTATTTTATTATTCTCATTTACTTCATTAAAACTTGACAAACATATTTGTTGTTTACATCATGAAATGTTTTGTAAACTATTTTATGATTTATTTTTTATTGCCTTTTTCTTTAATACTATTTAGGCTTAAATACGTCATTGTATCTTATCACAAAAAAAAAATTATTTAAAAAATGTTGGACTGATTTAATAAAGGAGTTTGCATGTTCTCCCCCTGCTTGTGTGCGTTTCTGTCGGGTACTCCGGTTTCCTCCCACAGTCCAAAAACATGCACAATAGACTAACTGGCTGTTCCAAATTGCACCTAGGAGTGAGAGTGAGTGTGAATGGTTGTGTGAGTGTTGGCCCTGCGATGGCCTGGTGAGCTGTCCAGGGTGTACCCCACCCTCGCCCAGAGTCGTCTGAGATGGGTGCCAGCCTCCCCGCGACCCTAATTAGGATTGAGCTGTTAAGAAAATGAATGAATAAATGATTTAATAAATGACTTAAAGAATTTAAAATGTGTGTGCATTGGATTGCCTGTGTGGGCACGTGAGCATAGACGTGACAACAAAATCAAGCTCATGGCTCTGGATCTCCGCTATAAAATGTTATTATCTACTTTTCTGAGCTCCACACTACAACCAAAACGAACCACAGATATTCCATATCAACATGTAACATGTAAATAAACTTAAATCTCCAACAACTTTTAAATTTAACCAGATAACACAGACATGATAACTTATTGCTGACACACATTAACATGGGTCCAGCCGTGCTTTTGGGAGAGAGAATATAACTATAGATTATTCACTGTTTCATTGCGCAAAACACATTACATATTTTAATAATATGCAGACTTCCCCAGGCTTCACATACATCTTTAAGTCTTGTCTGACTTTCTTGGCAAAAAATAAAGTTTAAGAAACTTCAAAAAGTACCCAGTGCTAGTTTTTTATCACAGGGTAACCACTATGCCACCATGCTGCCCAGTCCTGTATTGTTCTACTGAGATTTCTGTAAAATGAGGATAAACAGGTTATTTCTGTAGAGTAAATTTAACGTTTGCTAACACATGATCAGTAATTGCTGGAAAAGCCAGTGTAGCTCCGGATTTGTGCGGGAATTTCACATTAGGCATAATCAGAACTGAACTTTTAGACCACAGCTCACAGCATTGCTGTTTTCATGTTTGCAGTTGCACAAGACATTTTTTAAATATGAAACCAAAAGCATAAAATCAGCTCGAACACACTACCATGTTGAGACATTTAAACACAAACTTAGAACATTCTTTTTATTTATCTCATTCGCATGCTGGAATATGATCAAGCTTGATTCCTCAGTAAATTAATTCCTACCTGCTTTTATAGACAGTTACCTCCGCCATAATAGCGAGTTTTAGTGGAGGGATTATAATCAGTGTTTGTCAGTTTGTCTCTGAGCAAAATCGAAATTCAAGGTCAAATGTGAAGGTCAGAGCAAGGTCACCCAATTTTGATGATAGAAATTTCAAGTTATAATTATAGTTGCTTATATCTCAGAAACAAGGCAACATCGACCCATAGATACAGTGATAGGAAACTTTTTCATAATGTTAGTTTATAAAAGTCAAACTCAAGGTCACAGAATGTTCAGCACTTATAACTTTAAAATGAGTACCAATAGACATGCTATTACTATGGAACACTAATAGGAAACCATGACAAGCCATCTTGTAAA
This sequence comes from Neosilurus mollespiculum, assembly GCA_030014195.1. Taxonomy (NCBI): domain Eukaryota; kingdom Metazoa; phylum Chordata; class Actinopteri; order Siluriformes; family Plotosidae; genus Neosilurus; species Neosilurus mollespiculum. Next base: position 2,147,366 of record JAQMYF010000011.1, on the reverse strand, counting down.
TCCTTCAAACAAGAATTCTTTCACTAATCTCACACACACACACACGTACTATAGAACTTATCATCAAAGTCTACTGCAAAAATTATAACTTTTATAATTTACAGGACTTTCTCATGCACCCGAAAAGATTACTAATCACTCATCACTCATTTGCCGTATCCCTTAATCCTATTAGGGTCATGGGGATGCTGGAGCCTATCTCAGCCAACACTGGGTGAAAGCGGGGTACACCCTGAACAGCTTGCCAGCCCACTGAAGGTCCAACACATGTACAACCATTCAAACTCACACCTGGGAAAAATTTCATGCATTCATTCATTTTCTGAACCACTTAATCATAATTCGGGTCTTGAGGAGGCTGGCGCCCATCTCAGCCAACTCTGGGCCAGGGCAGAGTACACCCTGCACAGCTCGCGAGGCCAACGCAGGGCAAAGATGCTGATGGCAATGCAGCCTACTCCATGGCTGGCCTTTGATAACCCAGTTAGCTGCACTGGGGGGCACCTGGGGAAAATTTGAAACAGCCAATTATTCTAATGTGCATGTTTTGGACAGTGAAAGGAAACCAGAGTGCCCAGAGGAAACCCATGCAAGCACGGAGAGAACATGAAAAATCCACACAGATACGACCCATCCTGGGACAGGAACCTCTTTCTGTGAGGAGGATATGCTAACCACTACGCCACCGTGACATCCCCCAAGAAGGTAAGTATTAATTTAATCAAGGTCCAGAGTGAGCATCTGGCCATGCACAAGAATACTTTAGTTGTGCTTCTGGTAGTTTTAGCCTCCATACCAAATGTAAATACTGAAAATCTTCTTGTAAAGGATGATTCATACTACCTATGATGCTTCTGGCTTTACAGAGCACCTGTTGCTCAAAAATGGGCATGTAATATTACATGGTTTCTCAACATTCTGTAACCTATGCCTGGTCACACTAAGAAAAATCAAAGAATCAAAAAAATATTATTTACTTTGCTTTTTGTATTAATTTGGGGTAACAGTAACAATGATATATAACTTTTTATTCAATAGATAGATTATTTTTTTAATGGTAAAACTCTGAATATATCAACAATTTTTTTAAATCACTCACATGTGATCTATCAAATATTTGACCAGAAAATCAAAGGGTTAATGTACACTTAAAGCACCAAACCATGCAATTAAAGAGAATGAGAGCATAGATTTGATTCAGTGAGTCATAAACATCTCCGTAAAAATGTAACCTTTAGTGGAACCTTATGCAGAGTATTCAGTCTCTGGCAGCAGGTTGTTTAAGTGTTTCACCCCCCTATTCATTTACTGGAAACTTGCCCAAACGATACCATACCCTACCCTAGCCCTAGCCTTACCCTAACCCTAACCTTACCCTAACCCAAGCCTTACTCTAATCTTATCCTAACCCTAACCTTATTCTAAGCCTAACTGCACCCTATCCCTACCCTAACCCTGAACAGGGTCTTTCCAAAATGGCGGCCCCGACACATGCAGCGGCTACTCTCTGTCCCAACACAACAGTGTTTTCTGTGCATTTTGTCATCTTGATCATCCCTGTCACGTCCACCTGTATTTAGGCACACATACAGCTGTGAGTTCCTGTTCTGCAGAACCACACCTACAAACTCTTTGTATATTGGGGAGCTACAGGACTGCGGTCTGCTTCGGAGGCATATACCATCACCAACCCCCATGCCCGCATCTGGCCCACAGAGAAAGCACCACAGGTGGTGCGAGGGGAAGCAGAAGAGGGATAAGTGTGGGGGTATCTGAGCTAGGCGAGGGGCTAACCCACACAAGCCAACTATCCCATACTGGCCAACGTACGCTTGCTGGACAACAAGCTGGACCACGTATGTTTACTCCAATCAAGTTTGAGGACTGAGAGAATGTTGTATTTTTGTGTTTTTGGAAACATGGCTCAACAAGCGTCCCGGATAACGCTATTCAGCTCAACTGGGTAACATGCTACCAAGTGTACAGAGCTCTCGTCGGTGGGGGAAAGACCTGTGGCGGAGGGCTTTGTATTTATATCGACGATGCCTGGTGCCGTGACACTGTTGTGGTCTGCAAACACTGCTCATCACTGGTAGAGGTTGTGATTATCAAGTGCAGATCATTCTATCTACTGAGGGAATGTATGGCCATACTGCTTGTGGCTGTTTACATCCCTCCCAGCTCCAACAACAACAGGAGTGAGGCACTGAATGAACTGTATCAGCACATTAGTGAACAGCAGTGAGCCCATCCAGATGCTTTTTTTTTCCTGGCGGGCAATTTCAACCATGCAGACCCCAAGACTGTTTCCTAAATTGCACAAACACATTAACTTTCCCACACGGGGAAACAACACTCTGGACATTGTCTTCACCACACAGAGAGGAGACTACAAAGCCCTGCCCCTCCCCCACATTGGCATCTCTGACCACATCACTGTTATGCTAATACTAGCATAACCACTGGTTAAAGTCACCAGACCAGTTTGGAAGCAGGCATGTGTGTGGCCGGAAGGGTCTTCAGAGGCATTTCAAGACTGCTTTACCACCACAAACTGGAATATTTTCAGACGGGCTATCACCTACAACAACACCAGGGACCTCCAGGAGTACACAGAGACTGTCACTGCGTACATCTCTAAGTGCACTGATGGCATCACAAACATCAGGACCATCACTGTTCGGGCCAATCGGAAGCCATGGCTCACAGGGGAGGTCTACAGACTCCTGAGGGTGAGAAATGCTGCCTTCAGAGCTGGGGACGACGTGGGCCCAAGAACAGCAAGGGCAAACCTGTCAAGTGGCATCAGAGAAGCAAAGAGGCAGTACTCCAGGAGGATTGCTCATTGCTTCAGTGACAGCAGAGACACTTTGAGTCTGTGGTAGGGGATACAGACTGTCACAGACTACAAACCCACACCGCAGGTGGCTGACAGCTCCATCTCTCTACTGAACAAGCTGAACAAATTCTTCACCTGCATTGAGGCACTCAACAGCAACTTGCACAAAAGACCCCACCCCCTTCTGGCGACCAGGTGCAGGTCCCCGATCAGCGTGAGAAGATCCCTCAGCAGGATCAACGCATGCAAAGCCCCAGGCCCTGATAACATCCCTGGCTACGTTATGAGAGACTGTGCTGTGGAATTCACCGATGTCATCACATACTTCTTCAATTCCTCCCTGAGTCAGGCTGTTGCCCCGACATGCCCCAAAGCTTCCACCATCATCCCTGTCCCTGGGAAGTCACATCCCTCCTGCATCAATGACTACAGTCCAGTTGCACTCACCCCTATCTTCATTAAGTACTTCCAACAGCTAATTAAGCATCACATCAAGCCCGCTCTCCCCTCCTCCCTGGACTGATTCCAGTTTGCCTGTCAGCCCAATCGCTCGACTGATGATGCCATTTCATCTGCCCTTCATGCAGCACTCACACATCTTGACTGTAAGAACTCATGTCAGAATGCTAATCACAGATTTCAATTCAGCATTCAACACGATCATCCCCTGCAGCTGATTGACAAATGCAAATCAGCAGCTGATTCACCTCAATGTTCAACTGGCTGTTAGACTTCCTAACAGGAAGACCTCAGGCAGTACGGGTCAGCAGCAACATCTCCAGCACCATCAGTTTGAACACAAAAAATTCAGCTGGAATACATAGATTTATATTAAAGGAGCTCTGTCATGTCTGTAGCATAATAAAAATACACACGTTCTAGAAACAAAATTAGCAGCAAACATTCATTTATTCTTCCATTCATCCATTTCCAGAAGTGCTTTATCCTGTTAGAGTCATGAAGAGGCTGAAATCTATCTCGGTTGACTCTGGGTGAGGGTGGGGTACGTCTAGGGTGGGTGAGTCTATTGCTGTGTCAACACATACACAATCATTCACACTCTCACCTAGCTGCAACTTGGAACAGCCAGTTAGCCTAATGTGCATGTCTGTGGGAGGAAACCGGAGTACCTGGAGGAAATGTTTGCAAGCATGGGGAGAACATGCAAACTCAACAGCGAACCTAGGACCTTCTTGCTGTGAGTCAGCCATGCTAACCACTTTACCACCATTCCACACTGCCAGAAACAGCAAATATAAAATAAACCATGAAACTTTTAGTTTTGGATGGAGGCTAGAGTTACTGGTTGGTAGTTGTGGATATTTCTCAAGATTCACAAAGCTGCACTTCTTTTGATTTCTTGTTAGGTGAACACAGAATCAAAACCTTGCATTTATGACAGCTGTAACAGAACCCCTTTAATGCTCACTTACTCATTTACCAAAACACTTAATCCCATTAGGGCTGCAGAGAGGCTGAAGCCCATCTCAGCCAGCACTGGGTGAAAGTAGGGTACACCCCAAGCTCAACAAAGCTCATTGTAGGATAACACACACAACTATTTACACTCACACTTACACTTAGGGGCAATTTGGACCAGACAATTAGCCTAATGTGCATGTCTTTTGACTGTTAGAAGAAACTGGAGTACCTATAGGAAACCCACACAAGCACAGGGTGAACATCCAAACCCAACACAATGCCCAAGCCCGGGACTCTAACCCAGGACCTTCTCTCTGTGAGGTGGATGTTGTAACCACTATGCCACAGTGCCACCCTCTTTTAAGGATCCTGTAGAAGAATTCGTAAATGCTGTGCATAATCGAGAGTTAATAATAAACTGATTAACAAAACATCTTATTTAACAAAGAAGAAACTAATCAATCTAATCATTGATATAGGGAGTGTATGATAAGGTTTCTAGAAGAAGATGGTTATTTAATGTAATATCCAACACAGACAGTTCTCTGCAGGGCCACCAGAGGGCAGTCTTCCATATATATAGATCTGATTTACTTTCTCAGTCAGTAATCTGTGAAGCTGGGGTATGTTGAATAATCAATGCTCGTTCTGCAAGATTTATGATTCTTATCTGGACTTTGTTGGTTTAATTTGTGGTGTGTTGAATAAAAACAAAAGACCACTCTATCCTCTAACTCTAAAGGTTTATGATTAATATTTATAGAAGGAGCCTCCAGTGCAAGACCTTTTACTAGTCAGAAGTGAAGTTAAGGATATAAGGTTTTTAAACACAGTGAACTTTTCAGGCCTATGTGTTTTTCACTTTCTCAGTAACATGAAAATCTGTACGTGCTTTAAAAAAAACTTTTGCTTATTAAATTCAGCATTCATTCATTCATTTTCTCATGCGCTTAATCCTAATTAGAGTCACAGGGAGGGAGTGACAACTCTGTGATAGTGGGGCTTGAACCCCTGACCTTTGGATCTACAAGCCAGACCACTACTGCCCTGCTTGTTAAATACATGAAAGACAAAAATAGAACTTTGTTATGAAAGGCCTGGTAGCTGCAAACTGTTAGAGATACAAAGAGCCATGTGAATTTAGCCGATGTGCTTTATCTTCCATTATCGGTTTATTTTGGATGAATATGAAGGTTTCTTGGAGAAACCACCCCAACTCACAGGCTTAGTATCTCTCATTCACCTGTTCTACATCTTGTTATGGTTCTGTAATTGTTTACAATAACAACAAGACGGCATGACCGGAGGAACGATCTTGTGACTGCATGGTAACTTGTCAGCGCAACACCGATTGGTAGAAAGTGGAAAAGTCTGAGATCAAGTGTTAAGAAACAGAAGAAGGGATACAATTTCAATAGAAATAAAAAAGATGGTGATGTTATTAATATCATGGCGCTCGGTGCAGGGGTCATTAACACTCGCGTACAGGAGTAAACAAATGGTTTCAGAAAGACATTGTTTTCCTCATGTTAAATAATAAGTACAATTTACTAAAAATTTCTAAAAAATGTATATTTTTTAGAATTTGGGGTCTCAAACCTGTTAGTCAGCACCAAGAAACACTGATTCCTCTTCGTTCTCCTTCTTGATCTTCCTTTCAGAGCTTCCATCCAGGTGCAAAACGAGGAAGGTGCTATCTAGAGTGTTTGGAGTGTTTTCCCTGTAAATATAAAGACTCTGCTGATTTTGGAAAAACACAATGATTCTTAATTACAGGTAATTAAACTCTAATGAAAAAAATCATTCATCATTCTGATCTATCAATTCAGATCATCGATCCCTCTAAACTGTACACAGTGCATTTTTACTGAACAGTGCCAAATAAAATCTGCTGATAACATGGTGAGGTATATAGAATCAGCCACAATAGCTTTGTGAAACCATTTGTTTATTCCTATACGTAAGTGTTAATGACCCCTGCCCCGGGTGCAATCATATTAATAACATCACCATCTTTTTTATTTCTCTTGAAATCGTATCCCTTTTTCTGTTTCTTAACACTTGATCTCAGACTTTTCCACTTTCTACTAGTTGATGTAGCGCTGCCAAGTTATCGTGCGAATGTTCAAGATCATTCCTCCGGTCACGCTGTCTCGTTATTATTGAAAACAGTCGCAGAACAAAATCAAGATGTAGAACAGATGAATGAGAGACACTAAGCCTGGGAGCTGGGGTGGTTTCACCAGGAGACCTTTATATCAGGGGTGTCAAAATAATTTTCTCTGAGGGCCACATCACTAAATTTCAAAGTCATTGAGGGCCAAATAATCACTGAACATCTATTTAAAAGGGGAAACCATGAAATCTGCATGGTTGTATTATTTGTTCATGCATTTGTCCTATTTTCCTCTATTCGCTTTCCTTTTCTGATAATGCTTGACCTTGACAAGCTAGCTTGCAATATTTCCTGATTCATGAATTGACTAGCTGTTACTTGAAATATGTTGGCACCACCTAGTGGATGGATGATGAATTACATTTCATGGTAATGGTTGATAGAAATAATGTACGGTAATAAATATACTTTAAAAACTCTTACAGGTCACATAAAATGAGTTGGAGGGCCGGATTTGGCCCGCGGGCCTTGAGATTGACACTTATGCTTTATATTAATCCAAAATGAATGGAAGATAAAACACATCAGCTATTCACTAGACTCCCTCCAGAATCAGTGATGACATATTTAAAGATTCTGTGAGAAGGATGAAAGGAAGAAAGAACATTTTTGTGAAGGAATAGTTGTGTGTTTGCATCAGTATTAGAGTGAATGTTTGCCAGGACACAGAGGTCAATGCTGAGACAGTGGGGCTGCAGTCAGTAGCATACACTCTTACCCTTCATTAGAGGCTGAAATGTGGGATTTTCCTAAAGCTTGATGACATCGGGATCATTATGGATGATGAGTAATGAGTGTTGATTATTTATGCGCTCGATGTTTGGTGGTAAAGGGCATACATTTAAAAAACAAAGTTATTTCCAAGACTAGTTAGTATTTATAACAACACAGACTGTTTTCTTTCTGTTCTTTCCCATGTTTCAGAAATGTATGTAAAAGTACAGAATAATGATGTACCTTATTAAATGTAGAATAAAAACCAAAGTACATTTTATTTTGCTGTTTTGAAACCTGTATCAGCTGTTATTCCCAGCAGCAGCTATTGGTGATATGAGATGGGAGGCTAAAATCTACAATCTATTAATAGCTCAGAAACAACACTAAAAGATGAGCAATTAATTATATCACACACACACACACACACACACACACACACACACACACACACACACACACTTAAAGACATTAGTGCTTTATCTTTTCTTTTTTTTTTATATCTTTTTCTTCTTTTTTTAATGTTTTAGGTCTGTGGTGGTGTAGTGGTTAGCACATCTGCCTTAAAGCAAGAAGGTCCTGGTTTTGGGTCCTGGCTCAGTGAGGATGTTTCTGAGTGGACTTTGCATGCTCTCTCTGTGCTTGTGTGGGTTTCCTCTGGGTACTCTGGTTTCCTTTAACAGTCTAATTGAATATTTCAAATTGTCCCTAGGGGTAAATGTGAATGGTTGTGGGTTTTAGCTCTGCGTTGGACAGGTGAGCAATTCAGCGTGTACCCCGCCTTTCATATAAAACAAATTATGTAAGAAAAGCAATTTATCAGTGCTTCTGTAACTCAGTATCACCACAGGAAGAGGCAGCATGAACCTCAGATAGGTAGAAATACTAGCTATTACATTTTATTATCTCCTTTGGATTTTTTTTTTATTTTACTTTAACAGCTTTATTGGCCTTCATCCTTCATTAAACATCTCAGAATTTGCTGGGAAAATTCATATATAGACACACTGTATATATGTGTAGAATACACATAAAAATTTTTGGTGAAATTTCCAAGTGGTTCCAAAGTTAAGATTTTTTCAAATTTGGACTTTCTTCCCCTGTTGGAATTCTTGGATGATGATATTGATTTGGAATAGTTTTTGATATACCATAATTTTAAATCTAGACAACATAGAAGTCTAAAACTTGGTACCTCAGCTAATTTTGGCTTTCAGATATTCAGCAGGGTGGTACACCGGCAAAGTGGTTAACACATCCGCTTCACAGCAAAAAGGCCTGGGTTCGATTCCCGGGCTCAGGCGTGTTTCTGTGTGAAGTCCCCGTGCTTGCATTTTCTCCTTGCTTGGGTTTCCTCTGGGTACTCCGGTTTCCTCCCACAGTCCAAAAACATGCACAGTGGGCTAACTGGCTGTTCCAGATCACCCCTAGGTGTGAGTGTGAATGTGAATAGTTGTACATGTGGCTGGCCCTGCGATGACCTGGCAAGCTGTCCAGGGTGTACCCCGCCCTTGCCCAGAGTCGGCTGAGATAGGCACCAGTGTCCCCGCAACCCTAATATGGATTAAACGGCTTAGAAAATGAATGAATAAATGAGAATCTGCAGTTAGTTGACTTTAGATGCTTTATTATAAGGTTATGGAAATTCAAAAACTTAAAATTTCATTTATCCACACTTGGATGATAAAATGGGTTCATGGATGTGTAGAAACATATTTTACTTGATTCTTTTTATATAGGATATACTGTGTGGATTATAGCATTCATCAGCACTGGGAAACTGGGACAAAATGTCTACTTGCTTCAGATAACTCCACCGGAACCCTCTATGGAACGTTAGTAGATAGAATCTTAGAGATATGATATTTTCACTATATAATGATGCTTATCTTGACTATATGTAATGAAAATCTTATTGCCTCAACTCAACTTATTTTATCAGATTGTTTTGAAAATGGGATAAATTTGCTAAAAGTAGTATTCACCTAAAAACCTCTCATGAACCATTATGCCTCTGTATGCCTGTGTTTTTTAATTTTATGTGATGGATCTGCACAAAGTAGTCTAAGTTGGTAAAGTGAAATATGAAAAATATTTATAAAAAATAATTTTAAAAAATAACAATTGGCATGTGCATAAATATTCACCCCCTTTACTATGAAGCCCCTCAAAAGTTCTGGTGCAACCAATTACCTTCAGAAGTCACATAATTAGTGAAATGAAGTCCACATGTGTGCAATCTAAGTGTCACATGATCTGTCAGTATAAATACACCTTTTCAGAGAGGCCCTCCAAATATGTCAGGGACAAAGTTGTTGAGAAGTACAAGTCAGGTTTGGGTTATAAAAAATATCCAAATCTTTGATCTCCCAGAGCACCATCAAATCCATCATCTTCAAATGGAAAGAACATGGTACCACAACAAACCTGCCCAGAGAGGGACACCCACCAAAACTCAAAGACCAGGCAAGGAGGGCATTAATCCGAGAGGCAGTACAGAGACCAAAGGTAACCCTGAAGGAGCTTCAGAGTTCCACAGCAGAGACTGATGTATCTGTGCATGGGACCACAATAAGCCCCACACTCCATAGAGCTGGGCTTTATGAAAGAGTGGCCAGAAAAAATCCATTACTTAGAGTTAAAAATAAGAAGGCACGTATTGAGTTTGCCAAAAGGCATGTTGGCGACTCCCCAAATGTATGGAGGATGGTGCGCTGGTCAGATGAGACTAAGTTGTTGGACTTAGTTGTTGTCACTAATAGTTTTAAGTATAGAATTCTTAGCTCTCTATTCTTGTTGTGGTGCTTAATCAGCAGTAGTTTCGGGCTTCCTTAAGGTGTGAATTGGGGGCAGGACCCAGAAAGTATATATTGAATATCTCTATAGGAGGGGAGTGGTGTGGGAAAATTTTGGAAGGTTGAAAACAAGCTGATCAGTTGCAGAGGTCAAACTGCGCTCAAAGGGAGACCTGCCAGGAGTGAGTTGCAGTAGTCTAGTCTTGAGATGACAAGGGACCGAACAAGTATCTGAGTGGCCTCAGTGGAAAGTAATGGGCGAATCCTTCGGATGTTAAAGAGGAGGAATCGACATGATCGAGAAAGATTAGTGATTTTAACAAAACTTGGATAAAGTTGCATTAAATAGATATCATGATAAACTGGTTGTTGGCAGAGAGAAATGTCCTGATTCATACAGCATCATTGATAAAAGCAGAGAATGTCAGTAGGTTGAATGTGAAATTTCAGAATATTTACATTGAGGCTATCTGATATACTACCCTGCACTTTACACACAAATCACTCAAAGTCTACAAATCATTGTATGGATATAATTATCACTCCTGCCGTGTTCAGGTTTTTTTATCATGGACTTTCACAAGAATCATCAGCCACTTTGATGAATGCTAAACAAATCTCACCACACAAAAAGCCAGGATATGTGATAAAGCACTCAGTGCACATGCGAGGCAAGTTACATTAAATTGAGTTTAATGATTTAAAATATTAACCTTGCATGCTTTTACGGTCTGCTGTTACGAGTTCTCTGTCACTTAATTTAGACTAGAAAATACAAGGAAAAAGAACACACTCATCTTATGGGATATATTATTCACTAGTAGGCTTCAAACTCCCATTGGTTAAGTACGGATACAAAAAGCACATGAAGTAGCAAGTTGTGCCAGTTGAATTTTCTGCTGCTATCCTTCGGAAATTGGTAAAAACGGATGTCTGAAGCTTATTAGATTAGAACTATGATTGATTGATTATTTGAAAAAAAGACAAGACAGCACTGAACATCAAAAGATCTGTTGTAAAATATTATGTTTATTGTTGCCACACAATTTATTTTATTTTATTTATTTCACACATGGCTATGCACAACATCCAATAATAACAGAACAACAACATCAAAACACTTCTTGTTGCACCACCATGATTGAAAAGGAGCAGGAAGAAGATAAACTTATAATACCTGCCCCTGTCTTAAACAAAAACTCACATATAAATGTTGTGTCAGCTAATTACATGACAATCAATACTGAAAAATCCTTAACATGCACATTACAATCCCACAATTTCCATCATTCATTTTTATACATAGTTTTAAACTGAAATATTTACACACCTCTTTAATTCAATGTGTAACATATTCCACAATTTAACACCACATATTGAAATACACATCTGTTTTAAAGTAGTCCTTGCAAACTGGTGTTTAAAATGAAATTTTCTTCTATTATCCTGGTCTTCTGAAATAAAAACAAACAACTTCTGCAAACTTTCCGGTAATACTTTGCTTCTTGCCTTATACATGACTAATAATGTTTCCTCCACTAAATCTTCAAGTTTCATAAGTCTTGACTTCATAAACAATTTGTTGGTATGCTTTCTTGAGTCAACTTTATGAATAATTCTTATTGCTCTTTTTTGTGAAAGAAACAATGGCTTTATATTGCTTGCATATGTATTACCCCACACTTCCACACAATAACTTAAATATGGCAAAATAAGTGAACAATACAAAATCTTTAATACATAATAATTCAACACATACTTTCCTTTGTTCAGAACATATATATTCTTAGACATCTTCTTTTCACTGGGCAAACATTAAAATTCCACATAAAAATGCTCTTTCTGACCAGGGGGTTTAAACCCAGGACCATTACGCCACGTTGTCTCTGAGTGTGTTGTAGCCACACACACACACACACACACACACACACACACACACACACACACACACACACACACACACACACACACACACACCACGTCCTTATTAAATTAATGGATATTTCCTTGTATTTTGTACTTTATAGAAGTGAGCTACAACAATTGTGTCCATATTATAAAAGAAGTATGATGAAACAAAATCAAACATAATCATCAAAGTAACAATTTATGGAATATTATATGGGTTAGGGTTCCTAGGACACATAGGTACTGGGGAACACAGACATGGACACACACACACACACACACACACACAAAGGGGCAATACTACTCCTATAGCACTGTTCCATACCATTCTGTAGTTTTTGTTTTTGGTGCTGTTGATGCCTCAGAAGTCCAAATTAATCTCTGTTGATCCATGTGATGTGGATGCCAGAAAACGCCCCCTTGTATTGATTTAGTTAATCTTTGAAAGACAGGTAGGTTTAAGCCCTACTAGCACATGGTGCAGACACCCTGGATATTCCTCTCAGTACCGTTACTTATGGATTGCATGCACATACTGTCAGGTCTAAATACTTGCTTGAGATATTATAAAATAAATCGCACAAGAACCTATAAGCAAAATGATGTATCTCAGTGCTAATTCACAATGATTTGCTGTCTTATGTTTTTGAAATAATTGGTGCGTATGAATTATTAATGTAAAAAAAAAAAAGAAATATTATATTGTGTGTTGCTATTGTTCTGTGGATTGATTGATACTAATCACTTCTGGATTGCTTTACACTTGACTAAACAATAATCCTGTCTATGTCACCTCACTTTTGAAATGATTTTTGATAGTACTTCAAACAGGGTGGCACGGTGGTGTAGTGGATAGCACGTCCTCCTTACAGCAAGAAGGTCCTGGGTTCAACTCCCAGGCTTGGGCGTTTCTGTGTGGAGTTTGTATGTTCTGATGCATGCATGGGTTTCCTCCAGGTACTCCGATTTCCTCCCGCAGTCCAAAAACATGCAAATATATGCTAATTGGCTGTACCAGATTGCCCCTAGGTATGGATGTGAGTATGAATGGTTACCCTGTGATGGTCTGGTGAGCTGTTCATTGTATATCTTGCTTTTGCCCAGTGTTGGCTGATATAGGCTCTGGTCTTTCACTCACCCCGAGATGGTGTTGTTTACTAATATATCACGACGCCCAGTGCAGGGGTGTCACGTAGAGATAAGGCAGATGGACCCAAAAAGCAGGACAGACACAGGGGTATACGGTACTAGAAACTAGAGAAAAATACTGTGAGCAAACGAGACGAGAACGCTGTGACGGCACAAGACGATCTGGCGCTGAAGCCGTGGAGGTGCGGGGCTTAAATCCAGAGCTGTGATGGGAATCAGGTGAGGGTGATCAGGGCGGGGCCAGCAATCACCGTGGTGCAGGAGCAATCAGCTAGCCTGAGCAGGGAGAGAGCAGAGAAGAACATGAGACAGGATGCACACTAGGATATCACAAGGGGTCATTAACACTCATGTACAGGAGTAAACAAATGGGTTCAGAAAATGGGTTCATTATGGCAGATTCCATTTTATTTCCAAGAGATACCACTGTGTTTTATCGATTGTTATCAAATGCATAACAGGTATGACCATGTGGATCATTTTGTGCACAGCATTTTAGGCTATCAACCCCCTATGAGCTGGAGAACTATCTCTTTTAAGCAGAGGAAGAAGAAAACAAACCTGGGAAGCAGCATCCATTTGCCGGACCGTGATTGGTTGGCAGAAATTCTATTCAACCACCAACTATTCTATTCTATTCTATGGATTTGCTTTCACACTGTGACCCAAATTACTGAAAAAAATTTAAGTGAAAGTGCCTCGTGATCACCAACAGAGGTTGTCCTCTCCTAAGTTCTAGTGTGACTTCTGGCACTCTCGCCCACTTCCATAATTTCTGTTAAATAAACTGGTCATGTCCATTCATTCAGTTTAAAACCTTGTTAATACCTTGTTTTTGTTGAAGTTCCGAGCTGTTTCTTGCATTATTGTGTAGGACGCTCTCATAGATTAATGGATGACCTCCACTTTTTAATAAACTCGTCTTTACTGGTATTTCGAATGAACATTCATTCATTCATTTATTTGCTGAACTGCATCATCCTACATGGGTCATGGGGCAAAGGCGGGGTCCTGAACAGCTCGTCAGTCCATCACAGGGCTAACACACACACACACACACACACACACACACACACACACACACCTATTCACACCCGCACTCACTTACATTTACGGCTTTTGACAGACGCTTTTATCCAGAGCAATTTAGAGCTAAGGGTCTTGCCCAAGGGCCCAACAGTGGCAGCACGGTGGTACTGGGGATTGAACCTCCAACCTTTGGATCACTAACCTTGACCACTGAGTCGTCTTTGGGGGCAGTGGTGGCTTACTGTTCGGAAGGTCGGGGGTTTAAGCTCCATTATTACCAAGTTGTCACTGCTATCAAAGGCCAACCATGTCTCTCACTGTCTGTGGTGAGAGGCATGTAAAAGAACCATTGCTGCCGTTCGTAATGAGTAGACCACTGGGTTGCTGTGAGCATGTTTCTGCCCTGCGATTGTCTGGCGAGCTGTCCAGGATGTACCCTGCCCTCGACCAGAGTTGACTGAGATGGGCGCTAGCCTCCCCGTGACCCTAATTAGGATTACGCAGTTTTGATTGTCTTTGGACTGCCGGAGGTAACTGGGGTATCCAGAGGGAACCCACAGTGGCTAACCGCTACACCACCATGCTGCCCATTGAACTAACACAATGATTTCAATTGCTGGCGTATTGTGTTTACACGGATTGTTAATAAAATTATCTGTGCATTATATTACATTATTCAGGTAACCATCAAATAATCAAAAGAAGAGCACAGAAGGTTTGAAGTCTGTGTAGACAGTAGTATTAAAGGGTGATATGGGGGATGGCTGTAGATTTATATTTCCTTTAGAGATTAATAAATATGGACTGAAGCAGAGCAGTTTTACAGTAATTAGGGAGAAACTACAGTAGAATGGTGGTAATAGCTTCTTGCAGCAGGAGAGATGAAGAGAGAGAGAAAGAGAAAAGGGTTGGAGTGGTTGGCAAAAACAAAAGTGGAAAAAATTGTGGTATAATTTAATGTGCTGCTGAGCTGCTGTCCAAGAAATGGAAGGTAGTGAGCCATGGGCCAAGGAGTATCCTTCAGTGTGTGTGTGTGTGTGTGTGTGTGGGTGGGTGGGTGTTTTAGCAAAGCAGACTTACAGCTTAATGAAACATATTTTTATATTTATACATGAACTAGTAATGTAACAGAAAACATTGATCTGACAGAATTACAAAACCTGTTATTGCCTTTGAGTAACTACACATGCGCTTGCCAACTTATATTCACATGTAGGATATCTGCTGACTCTATGGTCAATGTTCAGGGTCAGTTTGCTTCACACGTAGTTATGCTTAATGCTTTAAAATGCCCATTCTTGCTTTCACTGTACTTTTAGTAATCAGGTTCTACTTTGCCACCCCCCTTCCCTGAACCCGTACAGCTCCAATGACTGAATGATTGTAAGTGGTACTGATCCTTAAAAATAATTGCTTAATTAGAGACCTTTTCGCTGTCAGTGTGTGAGGACCCCATGAATGCACCAAGATAAGACGGTAATTAAGTGGCCAGCCTGAATATATTCCTCGGGCTGAAGCAAAGGTTTGACAGGCTGCCTGTGCTCACTGCAGCCTGTCAAACAAAAGGGCTTGAGAGAGGAGGAGATCTAGGAAAAATAGAATAAAAGGAAAGATAAAAGTGTTTAGGAGAAATTATAGCTTTTTATCAAATGCTTGTCAGAAGCAGTGAATGCTGGAACATAACATTACCACGGAACAGAGAAAAAAACGTGCAGGACCGAATGGACTCCGAGATCGTTGCAAGGGACCAGAACTCTCTTTTCTTTCTTCTTTCATGTATTTGTTCCCAGTTATTTAGCTCAATGAATTCAAAACCAGTTTCTTAAAAGATTAATTCAATTCCGTTTTATTGGTATAGTGTGTTTTACAACTGACACATCCTACACATCCCTAATGACCAAGGGATACGATACGAGGAAGAAACCTTGAGAGGAACCAGACTCCGAAGGGAAAAAAGTTCTGATGAGAAACCGGGATTGATTTTTTTTTAATCCAGCCTAATGGGAATTGTAGTCTTAAACAATTTCAGTAAAAAAGTTTATATCACCAGCAGTGAAAAGTCATCTTCACAGTTTCTGAGTGTATGTTTAGGTCCATTTGGATCATCAGCAGGAGCGAGGGGCTTCTAAGATCAGAACTCCAACCAGTAGTAGCACATGACATATCAGATTAATATCATCATGTCACGAAATGGACAGTCAGAGGCAAGTGCAGGTTTTCTGCTTGAACTAAACCCAATGTTTGTGTTTAATACAAACTGGCAAACTGGCAAGTAATGGGAAAAACAGACTTAAATTAGACATGACTAGGGATCAGTAAGTGTGAAGCAAGTTATGGTCAAACCCTAATCAAGACAGACTGCCAAGGCTTGAAAATGTCACTGACACAATGCTAACATAAGACTTCTCAAATAAACACTGAGATAATGTCTGCATCTAAATATGTGTACTTCTGTTCCTACTCAGAAAGCATGTAGGATGTCAGCAGGAATTTAATAGTCAAATTAATAGTTTTAGTAGATGATCTGCTGAATCTGTTCTATGCTCTGTGCTACCCTACGGTATCCCATAATTCAGCATGAGCCGTTAAATAACTGAAGAAGAATTGCCCCAAGGAAAAGATAAAGATGTCAGAACATAGTAATAAACAATTATTGAATGAATTGAGGATGGCACTGTGGTGTAATGGTTAGCAGTCTGCCTCACAGCAAGATGGTCCTGGGTTGTTTTCTGATGAGGCTGAAGGCCATGTGATGAGGTTGTGATGAGGTTGCAAGCTGAGGATCATGCAGTTGTAACCTGTACCTTCCAGAGGAACTCCCCCCCCGCCATTCTGACTTTACTTCTCACTGACTCCTTTCGATGCGGAGGAGCAGCAGCTCCACACCAAACTCCACCTGGATGTCTAAGCTACTCATCCAGTCTCTGAGGCTGAGCCCAAATACCCCCCAAAGGAAACTCATTTTGGCACCTTGTATCCACAATCTCGTTCTTTTGGTCACTACCCAAATCTCATGACCATAGGTGAGGGTTGGAATGTAGCTAGACTGGTAAATCAAAAGCTTTCTCTTTAGGCACAGCTCCTTCTTCACCATAACTAACCAGTGAAGCGCCCAAATTACTGCTGATGCAGAACGATTCACCTGTCCATATCCTCCTCCATTTTCCATCACTTGGGAACAGGATCTCGAGCTACTTGAGCTTGTCTGCATGAGGCAAGGTTTCATCCCTGACTTGGAGGGAGTGAGTCACCTTTTTCCCGTTGAGAACCATGGCCTCAGGTTTCAAGGAGCTGACTCTCATCCCAGCCACGAACTGCTCCAGTGCATACTGAAATTCAAGTTATGATGATGGCAATGGAACTACATCATCCGCAAAAAGCAGAGATGCAGCCCTGAGGTTCCAGACACCCTCCTCTCCAAGACTGTGCCTTGAAATCCTGTCCATTGAAAAGTACAAACAGGATCAAGTGACAAGGGGCAGCCCTGATGTATCCATCTCATACTGGAAACACATTCAACTTTGTGCTGTAAATGCAGATGCAGCTCCTGCTTTGGTTATTTAGGGATCTGATAGCTTGCAACAGAGACCCGAGTACCCCATACTCCCTCAGCACCCCTTACAGAATTCCCCAGGGGACGCTGTCATAGGCCTCATTCAAGTCCACGAAGCACATGTAGACTGGATGGTCAAACTCCCACGAACCCCCTTAGGAACTCTAACACACTTTGGCTCCTCCCCTCAACCATGGGGTACGTTCCATGTTCCTACAGCCAGTTTGTGATGCCAGGTAATGGAAAGCCTATGCCCCCATCCTTGCCTGCTGTCGGCCTGCTGTTTTCTTCCTTGCAGGCAGTGGGCTCACAGGGTTTTTTTTCTTTTTTTTTTTTTCTGTATTTCTTATTTATGTCTTTTACTGTTGCATGAATGGGCTTCCATACTACCCACAGCCATGTTTAAGTTCTATCATGAGCTTGTAATTGCAATTAGAAACACTCTGGGGTAGGCAGTAATGAAGCACATCTACTTGAGTACTAAATTTAAGTAAATCTTTAACTTTTACCATAGAAATTGTTACAGAAATATCTGTACTTTCTACTCCTTACTTTTAAAAAAATTGTTACTTTAGTTGAAATGCATTTAAGAACTTTTAATATTTATTTTGTTGCATTGCTCAGAGAATCCGGGGGAAAAAACACCACCAATCATTTAGGGAAATGTTTCGGTAACAGCGGAGATTACAAGATATTCCGTAAATTGATTGTGCAAGAAGTGCTGCAGGTATAGCACGGAGCAGTGGAGTCTGTCCACAGAGAGAGAGAGAGAGAGAGAGAGAGAGAGAGAGAAAGAGAGAGAGAGAGAGAGAGAGAGAGACATTTTTGCACAGCTGGTAAGAATATCCTTCAAACAGATGCTTTTAGCTTTTGTACTCTGAGTACATTTCAGTGCCGTAAAGCTATACATGGCGTATTTTTGTTATTAATGTTATAAAGATTATTTAATCAGTATCAGAACTTAGGATGAAGATAAAACGTTGCTGCAAATTACACAGTTGAGGTCATTCGCATGAGAAAGATATTTAAATATACAACGAATACCGTATTTCATTTCCAAGTCAGAAAAAAAATACAAACTCTTTGCTTAACCCCTACCAAAATTAGTCATGTGACACTATTTTCAGAATATCAATGACAACAGCAACAACGAGAAAGCGAGGTAGGTCAGCTGGCTCCAGAGAATTTACTGAATCAGAAAGGAAAGAGTGATAAAGACAGAGAGAGAAAAGATTTTGACTGAAGAGAATTTTGAGAGATAGAATAGAATGAAAGGCTGAACTTGATCTCTATCTATGTATCTAAGTTGCGGTATCCCTACATACTTTACAGGCGTGTGTATAGTGTCGTTTCACGTTTGTGTGCAGTCCAGAGTAATAACGTTGTTATACAAAAATATTGATTCAGTGAGGAACCTGGTGAAATGCATTAATTGCTGTTACCTTCATGAGCTGTTTTCAAATCCCAACTTTATTTGTCTGTTAGTGCAATTATGTTTCTTTTATTCCTTGATTATTATCAATATTTTCAACGGTACATGTATCGTATTTCGCATGTTCTACATTTTAGATATCAAAAATATTTATAATGTATTGCTCAATTCTTACAAACTATCCGTCTGAATTTCCAATCTAACCCAAATTCACTCAATTACGACTTATATATGTGATTTTGTAATGTAAACAAGCAAGTACGTTCACCTCCTACTTCATCACAACGTCAATGCTGTTTTCCCGCACACATACACAGTAGCGCAGAACCTCATGCATATTCATGAGGAAAATTGTGACATTTACAGCTAAAAATAACTGTTTCTTAATTCAAAATCATCTATTCTATACCACTAAAATTTTGCTTGGATATGTCATATATAGTTTTGACTTGTTTGCTTTCACTTGAGTAAATAAGATGAAACAGTACTTTCACCAGATTAATTTTAAACATCTATCTGTACTTCTATACTTGAGTAAAAAATACTTGAACTTTGAGCACTTCTGGAAACATTTAATAAGTCAGGTATCATGTCTAATTTGGAAGCCCAGTGTATAAGTCACTGGGATCAAACTGTTTGAGGCTTAAAGTAAATATCAGTTGTGGATTTGATAATTATCAAGCATACTATACATCGTAACAGTTAAAAAAAAAAGTTCCAGCAGTTCATACAGACATAGCGGGCATGGTGGCTTAATGATTAGCACTCAAGCCTTGGCAGGAAGGTCCTAGATTCGAGCTCAGTGGTCTGTGACAGTGTTTCTGTGTGGAGTTTGCATGTTCTTCCTGTGCTTGTAGGAATTTCTCTTGGAGCTCTGCTTTCTTCTCACAGTCCAAAGAAATGCACATTAGGCTAATTGGCTATTCCAGATTGCCCCTAGCCGTAAGTGAGATTGTGTATATTTCTGCCTAGCCATGCAACTGTTGCATCAGTCTCAAGCCCAGGTAAACTAGAAGGGTTAGGGAAAGACCAAACTATTTTCTTCAACTGTTTATTAAAGATAATTATGTAATGATACTGTATATCTTTCCACAGATTACATAAAGCTTTTAGATTAAATCATGGACATTTCACACACTGCTGTTTCAACAATTTACAGTCAATAGTACAAAAACAACCCTTTCCTGTCACTGATTTGAAGAAGTGGTGTAATACATATTAGATATACGTTTCTCAACTACTGTTAGGGCGGACGACACTGTGGTGGTGGGCCTGATCTCAAACAACGACGAGGCGGCCTACCTAGAGGAGGTTAAAAATCTGGAATCATGGTGCCAGGACAACAACCTCCTCCTCAACGTCAGCAAGACTAAGGAGCTGATAGTGGACTTCAGCACTAAGCAGGAGAGGAAATACCAACCCCTGATCATCAACGGGGCCCCAGTGGAGAGAGTGGACAGTTTCCGGTACCTAGGTGTTTACATCACACAGGACCTGACATGGTCCTGTCATGTT
>JAQMYF010000011.1:2094725-2113166 GCA_030014195.1 Neosilurus mollespiculum | reverse complement strand
ATAAGCATTCAAGTTTATACAGCTTGGAGTTGGAAATTATGGATAAAATGATGATATGGTCAAAATAATCACTTGCCCAATAATTGTGCACACAGTGTAAGTACAGTATGTGTCTCCAAAGCAATATTCAATATTACTAAGGTAAAAGAACTATTTGGATGGTAGAGTGAGAGAGAGAGAGAGAGAGATGGTAGAAAATTATATAAAAAGTCTCTGATCATTCTCTTAACACTTGCGTTGGCTGTGACAGTCTGGGTGTATCTACATAAATAAATCTGTCATATCTCAAGAGTGCAGCTGCGTTTATATAAATCGTTTATATTTATATCATTATTACACCTAACATTAACTGTAAAAATTTAAATAATTTTGAAATATAGCTGTTCGATGTTTCCAGGTTGTAACGTGTCACACGGACTGTTTATTCTCTCAACACACTTTCTTTCTGAGTCGCTTAAAAGCGAATGTCAGTGATGACACTAATGTATTCAAAGACCTGTCCTACTGTTTCTGTCTCAAACATTTTCCTTCTACACCTCTCTTTTTCCTCATCATTTCGAGGCACGAGAGGTCTCCCATGGCCTTCTCCTACTGCTAGTCTTCCACCTAATGTTTTGTCTCCCCTGTTAATCCTTCCCTCTATTTTTTCTGTCCGTTTCTCTGCCTCTCTGTGTAAGATGCTAGCGTTCTTTTTTCTTCCCTCCAGCTATGTTCCTTGCTCGCTTTTCTATTTTCCCCTCAATGCCTCATGCCCCGTGTTGCCCTCTAAATTGAATTATACTGTTGACAGGGAGATAAGGGAGGATGTCAGTCCTTTAACTCCCAGGAGAGGGAGTGCAGATACGTGATCATTTGGGAAGCCGTGTCCATTGGGGAAGGGTTTGTCATTTGCTCTGTCTTACAAAAATACCACTTTGTGCATTTTCACACACAGCCTACCCCAAGCAGCGGTCGATATTTTCCCTTTAGAACAGACAACATTTACTTAAAGATAGACTTTATCTCTGTCTGTCTCTCTATCTGACTCTCTCTCTCTCTCTCTCTCTCTCTCTCTTTTGTACCTGCACAGATGGTTTTCTGTGCCTCCTTTGTGTCTTCATTATCTGCCCAATTACCAAGGGAAGATGGCTGTGGATATAACCGACAGCTAGTGTCTATGCTGTAACGTAAGTATTGCTCCTGCTGCAGGACACCCAGGTATCTATTTCCTGACAAATATACCACTCCTTCTTCTTGGTTTCTGTTTTTTGTCTTTCTGTAATGTACAGATGACTAAAATAAATTACCTTCTTTTAAATAATTCAGCTTGTGATGAAGAATGAAATGTTCTACAAAATGATCTCAAGCACACCATTTAAAATTGAGTCCATCAGAAAGATATTTATATCCTTGGAGAGTTAAAGATGATTTGACAGAAAGTACAGACCAAACCTGAGTTATAACACAGAGATAGATAGATAGATAGATAGATAGATAGATAGATAGATAGATAGATAGATAGATAGATAGGGTCAGAAATCGTTTACAGGGGCAAAACAGGTGATTCACTCATTTTCCAAACATCTCAATCCTATTAGGGTCACAAGGAAGCCTATCTCAACCGACACTGGCAAAGGATTCACCCTGAACAGCTCACTAGACCACTACAGGCCCCCCATCCCCCAAAATATAGGGATCAGCTCCATGTTCCACTATCCCTAAGCTCCCCAGTCCTTACTAAATTAATAGATCTTCAAGTAACAATTTATGGAATATTCGTGATTTCACATTTTCAGTGTTAATAGGGTTAGGGTTAGGGAACATAGAACCTGGGGAACAGACATGGACCCAAAAAATGCACAGAATCATTTATTCATTAATTCACTAAAAGGTTTTATCTTTCATTAGGTATGTGGATAGGCTGGAGCTTATCTCAGCCAACTCAAAACGAAGGCAGGGTGCACCCTGAATAGCTAACCAGTCCATTGCAGGACCAAAACACACCCAACCAATCACACTCAGACCTTGGGGCAATTTGGAACAGCCAATTAGCTTAATGTGCATGTCTTTGGACTGTTGGAGGAAACCGAAGTACCTGAAGGAAACATGGGGAAACATGCAAACTCCACACAGAAATGCCTTCACGGAGCATGGAACTCGAACCCAGGACCTTCTTGCTGTGAGGCAGATGTGCTAACCACTTCATCACCATGGCACCCTGCACAGAATCAAAAAGATTCAACAAACTATAACTGAGGCTATAAATAACTACACTGAAAAAAATATGTTATGAATATGTTGTTGTTCCTCCTTTATCCTCGCTTACAGCACATAATCGTCATGCCATAGTGTCAACAAACTTAAGCAACATAACACTTATTTTCATTCAGTGTCGGGTTCATTTCTCACCAACGTCTTGAATCGATGAGGGGAAAACTGAACCACTCCATAAAGTCTTCTCCAGCACATCCCCAAAACTTTAAATAGGGTTAAGGTCAGGACTCTGGGGTGCCAATGCATATGTGAAAATGATTCCTCATGCTCCCTGAACCACTCGCTCATTATTTGAGTCACCATTTTATATTCGTGCAAGTGTAGTTAGGAGAGAACTTTACAGATTATCATTTTAAAATGTCCAGTAAGCCGAACAAACAGTGAGAGAAATTTCGACTCACACAGCTGAAAAGAGCAAAAAAAATCCAAGCAAACACCTGCACTTGAGCTTTCACTAAGGAAAGAAATGGCTTTGGTTGTTCACTGAGATGAGAGTGAGCATTATAAGAAGCAGCACTCAAGTCTGTAATTGGAATTTCACAGAAATCCACTGGTTGTAAACAACAAAAACATGGGACTGTATCATCTAGATTAAAAAAATCTCTTGTTTGGAAAGTTCGTTCATTCTCCAATCCAAAAATCCCCTCCCTGATTTTCCCAACCATCACACAGCTCTTTCCCTATCCTATGCCATCCACCAACTGGTGGGGGCCAAAGGTCACCATGTGCTTCTTCCAAGGCGGTGACGCTAACCGACTGCATTTTTTATTTATATATTTTAAATCTGCTGCTCATGCGACCCCAGGGGGATGTAACACCTATTTTTGTATGCATGAGCTCACATAGCAGGTGCAAATGTAACGAAATAATTAACAGTAACCGAGGGTGAGGTGGATGTCACTGAATATTTCCTGAGATGGAACATCAAGTTCAACAACAGTTCAGTGACATCCACTGAGCAGCAGCATAAAGCATAAAAGTAGATTTTTATACTTTATTTTTGACATATTAAACCTTGACAGACTTGGCCAGGGTGAGCACTGTGCACCCTAAGTCAAGCTAAGAAGTTGCTATGCTAAAGGCTAACCGTAGCAGGTTGACTCTTCCATTTATTGTAGTGTTTTATGTAAAGCAGCAAAAGAATTAATGTATTTCATGGCAAGAAATTAATCCTTTATTTTCAAAAATTAGGATTTTCCCCCCCACCGAACATGACTATCGGCCTGTGACTTTATTATGGTGACTGGGAAAGGAGCCACTGTAAGCAGTATGTGCCAACAAGAAGTGTGAATGTATCTTTTATTAGGTCAAATCTAATAGCGGAGCTCAAGATACATGTCTCTTTTTAAAGGTGTCCGAGCCTGGGTTTGCTTTTCAATACCTTTTCTTTCATTGCCTGATTTCTACCTTAATTTCTCTCACCTGTCTTATTCATTTAATTATCTGTTTTTGTTCTATCAAGCTTCTGATTTAGGAGTACTTTTCATGAACACTTGTCTGGCAGCCTCTCTGAGATTGTGTGTTTTTTATTCTGTGCGAGTCTGAGTAGTGGAGCCTTTATTTTTGTGTTTCGGTTTTGTTATGGTGGCACACTCGTGTAGTGGTCAGTACGATCACCTCACAGGAAGAAGGTCCTGGGTTCACGTCCCAGGTTAAGGTGTTTCTGTGTGGAGTTTGAATGTTCTCCCCATGCTTGCGTGGGTTTCCTCCTGTGCGCTGCACAAGAGCTCTACTATGAATCATCATCAAGATTTCCACACCAAAGAAAAAGAACGAGTAGACCAAAAGTAGAAAACACACTAGGAGTGTGATCCTTATTGTAAATAAGGAAATAAGTGCAGGTCAAATCAAGGAATTCCAACTACAGTAGAAATACAGAAGCAAGGAAATAAAAAACATGTTAAATAAGACTTTACATCAACATAGGAGGGTTTAATTATGAACTAATCAAGGGGTCCGCAGAGAAAAGGAGAGTACCATAGGAAAACACACCAATGACAAAACAGGAGTGCACACATGACTGGAACTAAAACAAAGGCTCACAAACGTAAATGAAGAAAACACTCTTTTTGACAGCTCCTTCGCGTGATGACCTCACTGATCTCAACCACATGCCCTGTGGAGCTTCTTGAAAAAGTGTGACTAAGAAACCACACTGTTCCTAAATCAGGAGACTGTTTTTCTCATATTGATGGAAGATCAGAAGAGTTTTCTGGATGGATTTCAGATTCTATAACAAATGCTGCAGTTCTTTAAGATGGGTTGCACTGTAACTCTCATATTATACTCTCACACCAGCAGATTCAGGGATAGTTTCTACCCACAAGCCATCAGGTGACTGAACTGTTGAAATACCAGAAAACCTGCACACAACATTTTACACACTGTACATGCACACAACACTACACCATTACCTCTATTACAGCCACTTCAGTATTTCTATTAGTATTCTGGATTTATTTTACTGTGTGTGTGTGTGTGTGTGTGTGTGTGTGTATAATATATAAATATTCCTTTTATTTATATAGTTTTTATTCTTACTCTATATTTTATCTAAATGTTTATTTTACGTGCAATATTTGTTTCTTATGTAAAATATTTGTCTCTTATGTGCAATATTGAGGGGGCCCTGAGTCCAAGAATTTTATTGCCGGTAGTGATGTTCCATTGTTATCTGTATATGACAACTTGAACTTGAAGTATATCCAGGGAACATAAAATTCACTATTTTATTTTTTATTTTATATAAATATCTTCAACATTGAACACTGAGAGCAGAGAGAAGCTACTTTTGCTTTAAAAATAAAAGCATAATTGTTTTGTGACTTTCTAAAAAACAGGATATTAATTTAACATCCTAGTTCTTGCTCACTTCCATCTAAAGAACAAGCCTGTAATGATCTGGATGAGATGTTGCATCATGTACAGTAATTCTCTGCTGCTGCAGAACCATATAAGAAATCCAGTTACAGGGGGAGCAAAAGTGAGAAAAAGAGCATTAAGATCAAAAATAGTCAGATCTGTAGAAATATAACTCAGCACAGTGCTGTAGTGGTTAGCATGTCCTCAATGCAGAAAGGTCCTGGATTTGAGACCCGGGCTTGGTGTAGACGTTACTGTATGGAGTACGCATATTCTCCCCGTGTTTGCATGGGTTTTCCTTCCACAGTCCAAAGACCTGCACATTAGACTTATTCATCATCATCATCATCTTCTTCCACTTGATCCAGGGTCAGGTCGCGGGGCAGCAGCCTAATCAGTGAGGTCCAGATGTCCCTCTCCCCAGCTACCTTCTCCAGCTCTTCCAGGGGGGTATGCCAAGGTGTTCCCAGACCAGCCGAAAGACATGGTCCCTCCAGCATGTTCTGGGATGACCCTTGGGTTTCTTCCCAGTCGGACATGCCTGAAACACCACATTCAGGAGGCATTCTAATCAGATGCCCAAGCCACCTCAACTGGCTCCTCTCAACGTGGAGGAGCAGCAGTTCAACTCCGAGCTCCTCCCAGATGGCCACGCTTTTCACCCTATCTCTGAGGAAGAGTCCCGCCACCCTGCAAAGCTCATTTTAGCTGCCTGTATTCGTGATCTTGTTCTTTCGGTCACTACCCAAAGCTTGTGACCATAGGTGAGGGTAGGAATGTAAATTGACTGGTAAATTTAGAGCTTTGTCTTCCAGCTCAGTTCCCTCTTCATCACGACGGTCCGGTACAAGCTCCACTTTACAGCAGAGGCTGCATCTATCTGCCTGTCAATCTCCCGCTCCATCCTTCCTTCACTCGTGAACAAGACCCCTTGAACTCCTCCACTTGGGGCAGGACCTCATTCCAGACCTGGGAGGGTTCATTCCAACCTCTCCCGGCTGAGAACCTTGGATTTGGAGGTGTTGATTCTCATCCCATCTGCAGCACACTCAGCTGCAGATCGGTTTGAAGAAGCCAAGAGGACAACGTTATCCTCAAAAAGCAGAGAAGAGATCCTATGGCCACCAAACTAGAACCCCTTAACACCTGGGTTGCACCTAGAAATTCTATCCATAAAAATTATGACGAGAACCGGAGACAAAAGACATTCTTGGCGGAGGCCAACCCTCACTGGAAAGGAATTCGACCCGTTGTTCCCAATGCAGAACCAAGCTCTGGCTCTGGTGATATAGTGACCAAATGGCCTGTAGCAACGGGTCCAGTACACCATACTCCCAGAGCACACCCCACAAGATAGCCCGAGGGACACGGTCGAAAGCCTGTCTGTGCTAAATTGGGTTTAGTTGTGATTGTGAATGGTTGTGTGTGTTCTCCCCTGCAATCTACTGGTTAGCTGTTACACCCAGAGTTGGATAAGAAAGCCTCCAGCCTCCCCACAACCCTAATAGGATTGAGCAGTTTAGCAAATGAATAAATAAATGAATGAATGAAAGAATGAATGTGCTTGCTTATAAGCTAACTTTTTTTCTATTAAATTTTTCTGAGGCCATTATCACCATTATTCTTTAAAAGGTCTGTATTTTTTCACTGTATCTGCAATTACAGTCTCTCTCTCTCTCTCTCTCTCTCTCTCTCTCTCTCTCTCTCTCTTTCTCTCTCTCTCTCTGTCTCTCTCCCTCTTTCTCTATCTCTCTGTCTGTCTTGCTCGCTCTCTCTCATCTAACTGCCAAAATACCACTCAGTTCCTATAGAGACTCTTTTTAATAATGTTTTCCCTTATTTTATGATTCCCAATTTCCTCTTGACTTATCTATCTACTATATCTGCTCATATTCAGCAATGAACAGTTTACATGATACAGATACACACTGTACCTTAGTAATGCCTTACAGTACCATTTATCCGTCAGGGCTCTGGGGGAAGACGGAGCCATCAACAGCTGTACACCTAAATAAGTCACCCTGAATATGTCGGCGGTCTGTTACTTGTCTATTTTTTGTGGAGTTTGCATGTTCACCTCCGGTTTCCTTTCACAGTCCAATGATGTGTGGATGAAGTGAACTGGCTACTCTAAATTACCCGTAGGTGTAAATATGAGTGTGAATGGTCATGTTAGCCCTGCAGTAGGTTGGCAATCTCTTAAGTGGTACCTCGCCTGTGACCCGAAGTCAGCTGGGATTGGCAATAATAAAGGGATAGATGGGTGAAATTTGATTGGTTGCTTTGGTGACTTGTGTCTGTAGCACTGATAAGTTTTCAAAGTTACTCTTACACATATGTTGGGAGATTCACCTCCTGGCAACCAAATCATAATGGTTCCTATTCAGGTTCTGTGATTAAATCGTATTGAGAGACTGTGACAATGCAATGTAAACATGAATATTAAAGCTGTGTCTGCACTCATCCATCCATAGTCCATACTGCTTATAAGGGAAGCTGGAGCCAATCCTAGCAAGTGGTGTGGTGTACCCCGAACGAGGTACCAATCTATCACTATACTGCACAAAATTAACCTATTAAGACCCTAAGTCTAATATTAAGTGTCTTGTCACTTCTCTGCTTCCTTTCTGATACTTACCACTTCAACGTTGATCAACGTTTTCAAACAGGAAGAAGTTTGGCAAAAGAACGGCCCTCATATGGGGATCTTACTATGACATACAAACAGTGTAATTGTGAGAAAATATCTCACACGGCCCTCATATGGGGATCTTACTATGATATACAAACAGTGTAATTGTGAGAAAATATCTCACATACAAGGGTTATAAAACAATATCTCAAAAAGCTATAACAATTAATAATTAAATTTTAATTGGAATGGAGAAATAGTGTTTGCTTGTTGTAAAGAGAATCCAACAATTGTATACCAAAAAGGAATTTGTCTGTGATGTTTTTTTCCCCTCAAAAATGTTTTATAGAGATGATCAATCCTGCTGTCTAAAATGCACTGGCTTTCTTTCCATGTGCACAACCCATTCAAGCATCTGCACTGTGCAAATGACTGTAATCAAGGGCTATTCAGGCTTAAAGACTGGTCTAAAGATTGTGATGTAAATAACTACCAAAATGCTTTCTGATGGTCATAATTTTCCCAGTTTGCTTTGTGCAGCCAAGCACAATGGTGAAGTTTCCCCTCAGGTTTTCAGTGCAGTTTTCATGGTTTGCCCTTACATATCCTGTTCACTGATAGTGTCATTTCAGGCTTTAAACTCCTGTCTCACTCTGGGATTGATTCAGCCTTTTTAAACTGCTTGAAGTCATAGAACTCTCAGCGGGTGGTGGAGCTAAAAATAATTTAGATGCAACACTAAACACATTCTCTCACCTCCTGCCATCCTTCTGGTCTTTCGGGTCTATCTTTCTGGCCCTTGTCTCATTTTAGAAGATATAAAATTTACACACATGTTAATTCAGACATGGCAGCGTAAAACAATGTGAAGTTTTGGCATGGTCTCAAGGCTGTGAGGGCCTGTCACCCCCCTGCTGGGCTTCACACACTGAAGCAGTGATGATGAGCATTCCTTGGAAGAGCAGCACACGAGAGCTGAATAAATTACACTGTATAATTCACTTGTCATTTATGCATCCTTTTAAGTCCCTTATAACTACCCATGTCATGTTTGACCAAACACTTTCAATTTAATGGGTTCATTCCAAACCTCAGCTAGTAGCCTGGTATGTTGCGGAATGGTGGTGTAGTGGCTCACTTTACAGCAAGAAGGTTTTGGATTCCAAAGACATGTAGATTAGGCCAAATGACTACTTTAAATAGCCCATAAGTGTAAAAGTGAGTGTAAACAGACACACGTTGTCTGTGTTTGCTCAATAGTGCTGCATTTTTTGCTCTATGAACCAAAGTTTATACTGGGGCCATGACCTCCACTATCCAAAAAAAGGACAAAGCGCCACGGTTTATGACCATGATTTGAGCAAGACTGGGATATAAAAAGCAGGCATCCAATAGATGAAACTTGAAAGAATTGCATTTACATCAAAGTCTGTTATGCTCTATTAAGGTAAGATTCTCATACTCTATCACGATTGACATCATATTGTAATAAATCATAATATTCATGGCAAAATTTTTGATGGTCAGAAATGTTGTCATAATTATCATGATTATACCAAGTTCCCTCAAGATTATCTCAATTCAATCCTATGACCCCCAATGCTCATCACGATTTTCTCAAATCTATCTATGGGTGCTATAAACCCAAATAGACAAAATTCCTTAGAAAATTGAAGTCCCATCAGATATCATTGTCAGTGTGGATCAATTGCCTTGCCAGGGCTGAGGAATATGATACAAACACTATAGAACTAACACGGATCTCCTGGATCGCTTTGATCACATGAATCTCAAAGGAATTATGTGGACATGTGATTTGGATCCCAGCATCCATGTCACAGACAATTCTGTATGAAGAAGAGATTCAAGGTCGAAGTTCTTGTAAAGTGTGATTAATTTATTTTTAATGTTACAGTAGTGATGAGAATGCTATTTAGACTGAGAGCCAGGTGCTCTTAACAGTTTATTAAGGCCAGAATGGGAGATGGTTAGCATTTTAAATTTCATCATAATAATGCGAAGTAGGCAAAATGCTCAAATAATCATGTTCCATCCATTAGAGAACTTGTTTACTCAATAAGTGAGATGCTAAGCAGATACTACTGACAAATGCATGAGAAGAGAATTAGACTCAGAATTGATTTGCATGAAAATCTAAAGCATATACGTGGTGTATTCATGGCTTTTATTAATATAACATTAAATGTTTAAGTTGATGTACTTGCACAAGTGACACTTTCCTAAACATTAAGCTGTATTTGTACAAGCAACACTTTTGGAAATTTAGACTGCTAACACCACTGTTTGGTTTCTCTCAAACACTATGATGCCATTGCTGCTGCCTTTTTAGTAATGCTTTGCTTATTCGTTATTTATTTGCCTTATTTTACTTTACTTTTTTTATATTACATTGATAGCAGTCTTGCAAAATTTCACTGTACCCAAGTATAATGACACTAAAGATTATTCATTTATTTGAAAGTACTTTACAAATTTTAATGTAACGAGATGAATTCTCTGTAGACGAGGCTGCTACCTCCTCTTGGATTAATTAACCAATCACCACTAGGGGGCATACTATAAAAGGTGTGGGGTGAGTTTGGTCCCTCTTGCTTTCTGGTCATTAGACCATTTGCTTCCTGGTTGTCTCGTTGGGAGTTTCCTGGTTTGCTGGCACGGGTAATGTGGTGGTGGCTGCTGCTTGTTGTTATGATAATAGTAATTCTTAATATTTTGAGATATTGATCCAAAGCTGTTATTTAATTATAGTACCGTGATATGCTGTGATGTTTTGGGCTCAAGTTGTTCTCCCAATAGGTGATCGATGCAGTTGAGCGGAATGTACTTTTTTATGGTTTTGTTTTCTTTTACTGTTATTTGTTCTAACTTAGTTGATCTCCATTAGGTACCGAGCAAGAAGCTCCCCTGTTGGAGAAACACTGCTGTTTTGCTTTTTGTTTATTTGTTTTGCTTTGATTTATTTATTTTTGTTTTTTGTTTGGTGCTGTGTGGCTTGGCTTTGCTCTGACTCCCCTGGTTTGCTGGAAGTGGGTGTCTTTGGTTGCTCCTGCTTTGCTTTTGCCGGCGTCACCTGCCTACTGTACTGACTACTTCCGCCTTGTTCCCCCATCTACCTTGCTCTGTCATTGTGGAGAGGGGCCTGGTGTTCATTGGTCTGTATGGACATTTGTTTTAATTGAAAGCCTTAATTTAAGGGCTATATTTTTTTAGCTCTGTGAATGATTGGGGTTAATTTGTTAATTTTTCTTTCATTTGTTGGAACTTTTAGTGTTTTGGTTAATTTATTAAATGCTTTGAATTTATCTTTTCAGTTGGATGGTTATTTCTGATTTAGTTAAGTCGGTTTTTATTTCTTTTTGTGTAAATTTGGGTACTCTGATTCATTGTTTGTTTTTTCTTTTTTGCTTCCTTTTCAGTTGCTGAGAGCTAAAGGTGGTGGTCTTGGTGTCCTAGGTGGTGGGGTTTCCCTCCCTGTGTGCCGTCTACCCTGGGCCTTAGTTTTCCTCTAGTGTTTGTCACGTGTACCTGGAGTGGCCATTATTTTGTGCTTTTGGTTAGGATTTTTCCCCACTTGGTGACCCATTGTCCCACCGGTAAGCCTCAGCACTGTCAAGGCATTCTTTCTTTTTTTTTTTTTTTTTTTGTGCCTAGTGGTTGGTGCAGCCCTTATATTTCTCTGGCTGAAATTCCCAGGGTGACAGTCGGTTTATTTACCTTTCAATACAAGGTCGCCTCCCCTTACTGCTACGCTAATATAAAGAGATTAGGTTACTACAAGAAGCTTTTTTTTTTTCCCCCCCATGACAAAGTTAACAAAGTAAGATTACCTTTACCTAGCTAGTGTTAATGTGAGCTAAACTACAAATTCACCTTTGTAATATACAGTAGAAGTGCCCTAGTCTCCAGCAGCCTCTGTGTCATACTTTATGTAGTGCGCTTGTATGGGGAGCAAGGAGTCATTTGGGCTTTGTCCAAGGTTTCAATGTACAGTAGATTCTGGACATGTAATATTTAAATAGAATGTTTCTAAATTAACAATCACGTCTTATCTTTTAAGAGTCTCTGAAATAAGACACTAACATTTGAACTCTGTGTCTTATTACAGAGATTGATCAAGAATGGTGATATTGCAATTTGTTATGAAGTGGTTAGGTGTCATTTTCTTTTTTCTGTTGTGGCAATAAAACTCCTAATTTCTTTGGTAAGAACTTGGACTGTAGTGTTTTTATTAGTAAAGTTACATTCTTATGAACTTAAGTTTTCTAAATTAATATACTGCCACATATGCTGAAATACAACCCCAACTCAGGAAAAAGTTGACACAGTATGGAAAATGAAAAACAAAGTAGTGGTTTATAAATTAACTTTGACTTGTATTTCATTGCAGACAGTATGAACTAATTACCATTTAATGTTTTGTCTGATCAACTTATTTGTAAATATACATCCTTTCCAGTCATTCAGACCTGTTGCAAAAAAGTTGGGTCAGGAGCAATTTATGGCTAGTAATGAGGTAAATTGGTTAAATAACGATGGGATTTCAAACAGGTGATTGTAATCATGATTTGGTACAAAAGCAACATACAAGTAACACCTAGTCCTTCCGGAGCAAAGGTGGCCCGAGGATCGGCAGTTTGCCAACAAATACGCGAGAATTCTTGGTGTTTAAAAACAATGTTCCTCAAAGAAAGATAGGAAGGGATTTGGATATTTCACGTTTAACAGTGAATAACAATGAAAAGATTCAAGGAATCTGGAGGAATTTCAGTGCGTAAAGCACAAGGACGCAAGCCTGAGCTGAAAAACTGCGATCTCTGATTCCTCAGGCAGCAGTGCCTCAAGAATCGTCATTCATCTATAAACGATATAACCACATGGGCTCAGGACTACTTTACCAAACCTTTGTCAAGTACTACAATATGCAGTTATAGCCACAAATGCCAGTTAAAACTTTGCTGTGATGTGTGTGTGTATATATATTAACCACATCCAGAAGCGCCGTCAACTTCTCTGGGCTCGGAGGCATCTGGAATAGACCATCAAACAGTGGAAACGTGTACTGTGGTCAGACGAATCAGTATTTCAGGTCTTTTTTTGGAAGAAATAGACACCATGTGCTCCAGACCAAAGAAAAAAATTATCATCCAGACTGTTACCATCACAAGTCATGCCATAGTTTGGTACAGTGGTATGGGGTTGTCAGTGCTGTTGGCAAAGGTAACTTACACTTCTGTAATGGTGCCATTAATGCTAAAAAGTATATAGAGATTTTGGAGCAACATATGCTGCCTCCAAGAAGACTTCTTTTCTAGGGACACCCATACATATTTCAACAAGACGATGCAAAACCACTTTGTTGTAACCATTACAAAGGCCTGGCTGCAGAAGAAGAGGGTGCGGGTGTTTGACTGGCCTACCGGCAGTCCCGACCTCTCTCCAATAGGGAACGTGTGGTGCATTTTGAAGACTTGTTTGCAGGAAGAATGGGACAAAATACACCTGAGTAAGTGCTGAATAGAGGCGGAGGCCGAAAGCCGATGGATGGAGGCAGAAAACGAAAAAGTCAGACTGAAAATGAAGCAAGAGGAGATTGAAAAACATGGATATGAGACTCAATCTCCCAAGGATGAGTCACAGCAAAAATTCAATGTCGGCAAACATAAGCCTGGTACCAACATTTAATGAGTGCAGTTGACCAGTTCTTTGCAGACGAAAACACAGCTGCTGATTATGACTGGTCCCGCTACGCATGGTCATCCCTACTACGAAGTGTGTTGACAGGCAAAAGCCGAAAAGTGCTCGCTTCACTTCCGTCAGAACAAAGAAAGAACTATGATGTGCTCAAGGCTGATATCCTTGAAGCCTATGAGCTGGTACCAGAGGCTTACCACCAGAAGTTCAGGAACTACCGTAAGCCAGACGACCACACTTACATACGGTTTGCCCGTGAAAAAGAAATGCTGCTGGAGAGGTGGTGTAGATCCAACACAGTCAACAGTGATTTATGGTAAACTGTTTTAAATGATACTGCATGAAGACTTCAAAGGATGTGTTCACGATGACCTCAAGACCTACTTGAACGAACACAAAGTTGACATGCTTCGAGAGGCTACCATCCTTGCTGATGACTACATCCTTACTCATAAGAAAGTCTTTGTGAAGAGAAGTGATGACAAGTGAAGCCAAGGCCTTACTCAGTCAAAGGCCTAATTCCTCCATTAGCCATAAGTCCAGTGTCCAGGAAAAGAAGCCTGAGAAGGATCAGACCAGGTCAGGTCCTGTATATCAGTATTGTAGGAAACAAGGTCACGTAATGACCAAATGTAATGCTCTAAAAAGGAATAAACATTTGTGCTTATTTCCTCTAAAAAGCCTTATGAAATTAATAGTACAGTTCCTAAAAATTGTTAAACAGTCTGACATTAGAAAGGAATACTTTCCTTATGAGTTCGATGGCACAGTATCACTTGTTGGCGCAACCAATCCTGTGCCAATCAAGATCTTGCGAGATACTGGGGCAGCTCAGTCTGTTTTACTAGAAGGTGTACTACCTTTAGATTCGAGTTCAGCCACCAGCAAATCTACAATGTTGCAAGGATTTGAGGGTGGTTGCATTACAGCTCCCTTACATAATATTGAACTAAAGTCAGACTTATTATCAGGTCCCGTGGTCGTTACCTAGGAATAGAGGACGTCTAATTATTATTGGGAAATGATGTGGCTGGTGTTAGGTGTTGCCACAGAGTTGATGCTGAGCCCAAAAGCCTATGGGCCAAAAGATGACACTGTTGAAGAAGAGAATCCAGAAGAGTGTCCTTCTTGTCCGGTGACGTGAGCCCTAGCCAAAAGAAATGACCAAGACACGGAAAGTTGATTTGTTATAGTTATTTGCTGATCCCAGTGAGGAACTTGGTCATGCTTCGGATGTGAATAATAAGACATCAGTTACGTCTAAGACGGATAAGTCTTTGTCAAGAGAAAAGTTAATTCAGGAACAGAGAGGTGATCCTGACTTAAAGTCTCTCTTTGATGCTGCTCTTCCTGAAAAGTAGTTGGCTGAAGTCTCAGTTGGATATTCTGTTAGAGATGGAGTCCTGATGAGCAAGTGGAGACCTCCTGATGTTCCAGCTTCCGAACACTGGGCAACTATACACCAAATTGTAATTCCGAAGGCGTGTTGCCTCGAAACACTTCTACTGGCCAAAAATAAGGCAGGATGAATCTAACTTCTGCCGAACTTGCCATACATGTTTTCCTGAGGTTAGGCCCTGATCAATTTCTTCAGATTAGGCACATTAGATTTCTTCAGGTCAGGCCAGTATGACCTAATTAAGCTACGTTGTTGGTCATGGGCAGATGGAACCCAACATAGCAAAGGTCCAGAGTATTGTAGAAAGTCTCTACAGAATGTTTTGCAAGAACCTTGCTGACGTCACTGCCCAACCTACAGATCTGTTGGCTGTAGATGCCAGCGATGTTGGCGCAGAGGCTGTGCTGTCACAGTTAGATGACAATGGCATTCAACACCCAGTCTCTTATTTTTCTAAGAAATTTGGTGTGTATACAAAGTATTTAACTACTGAAAAGGAAGCACTAGCCCTGTCTAGCTATACAACGTTTTGAGGTATACCTGTCCACTTTAAGTAAACCCATGGGAGCATAGAGGTGTGATCGTATACATGCAGATACACTTTCCATTGAATGTAAATGTACTACATATGGTTAAGACAATTATTACAGATCATTTTCAAGTTGTTTTCCAACTTTGTATACAAAAATATTAATTCAGTTACTTTTGCTTTTTTGGATAACCAATTGAGCTGTGTTTTCTCCTAAAACATGATTATCAATAATAGCTCCAAGATATTTTGTTCTTATTTTTGGAAGAATTTGAGTACCATTGCACTTAATATCTAATATATTTTTTCAATAGCTTCTTTTTTTGTTCTCTGAAGAGAGATGCCTGAAAATAAATGTATGAGAACACAATAACTTTCAAGGCAAAATGGTGACATATGTGTTGCACAGAAATTGACAATGAAGCTGACCAATAGAACAACAATAGAAAATCTCAGTCCAAACAACCAACCAGGTGCAATATACAACCTGCCAGCAAATCTTCAGGAGAGGGCAAAATGAAGAGGTACAAATGTATCCCTGGGAGTAGAAAGCCAATTGGTGAGCATCAGGAAGCTGTGCACCATGATGCATGCTCAAAAAGGCTCAGGATAGCTCAGGAGGCCTTGCTGTTCATTGCTGCCAAGTAAGAATATAACTATGTGATTTTCTTTTTCAACCTTACAGGTGTCATACCTCACTTTTTGTCCTCTCTGTCTGTGGAGGTAGTGTGACTGTGTAAATGCAGCAAAGTGGCAGGACAGGACAGTATATCATCTCCAGAGAGAATGCAGCCAATGATGGCTCAGATGGGTTGGCGGACACTGTTCATTTAGACACAAGTTTAAATAGCAGAGGGGTTTCGTGAGCAAAATAAAATGGACAAACTGAACCTGGTGCCATTACATTTGTGCCTAATATTGTGTGGTTCAAGATACTCCAGTGCTGATTACATCAAAATTGTTTTTGATGGGGCTACAACAGGAGCTCACATCGGGTTTTGCTCCTGCCAGCCAAGACGAAGTAGGCATACTGTGGATGTTAACAGCAATTTCATAAACATTTCACACACCACAGACTCCAAACCTATCTGTAAATTAATTTGTGTTCCATCCTTTTAGAGTTCTTTCAATTCAACTATATTGTTGAGTGTGGCATTATTTATGATATGGTATCTATGGTGGTAGGGGTAGTGATTTAGCATGAACACCTCATAGCAAGATGGTTCTGGGCTCAAATCCTGTGCTTGTTGAAGGTGTTTCTGTGTTGAGTTTGTATGTTCTCCCTATGCTTGTGTGGGTTTGCTCTAGGTACTCCAGTTTCCTCCTGAAGCACAAAGACATGTATATTAGGCTAATGAAATGTTCTGGTCTGGTGAACTGCTCAGGGTGTACCCAGAGTCATCCAGAGTCAGCAGGTATGGGCACCAGCTTCATTGTGACCCTAATAAAGGATAAAGCAGTTCAGATGTATACATATGACATGTACTTACAGTAGTTATTTATAAGTTTTAGTTACCATTTGGTACAGGTTCATAACATGTGATATCTTGAGAGACTGATTTTATTTTTGTATTATCTTTGGACTGCTGTTTTATGTATTGTATTTAAAATAAAGACAGAATATCTAACAGCCTACTGGAATGATTTGGGGGATAATATTACCTGGGAAAATGTAGTCAATAATTTAGGTAGATGAGATATAGAGTTGAATGCAGTATCAGATACAGCAAACATGACTTCATTCATGCACTGTTCCACTTCAGAACAGACACCTCAGTAAACGATTTAGTACTGTATGAGTGAATATCATTTTCATCAAGTCTTCAATCAAGAATGTGTCTTTTTTATAATTAGGTGTGCTGTTCCATCTTCTGGGAATTCAAAATTGATTATAAACAGAGGAAAAGAAGGAAAAGAGGATTTACAAAATAATGAAAAATGTGAAATGACAGGAGGTCTCGGAGCTACAAGGTAAATGGAACAAGTGATTCTCTCCCACTCGTTCATTCTACATTAGCATTCTCTCTCTCTCTCACTCACTCACTCACTCACTCACTCTGTCATGCTGCATATGCTCCTGCTGAGAAAGCAGTCATCCTGACCCCCTCTGCTCTCTGGATCTGACTCATTAGTCCTGATGCTCTACTTCTGTTGGAAGCTCTCATCACCTAAAACCACTCCCTGCTGCTGAAGATAACCCCATATGGACAGCCTAAAGATCAGTGAGATTACTGACAATGGTGCTGCATCGAGACCATAAATATAGATTGCAACTTCTATAAAAAATATTTCCAATCTGTCTTTCATCATTGAACAGCTAATAAGTTTAGCAAGATATAATTTACATTTAAATTATAATGACTTCAGAAATACAGAATTCCTCCGATTCACAAGTATTTTTGCAAGTTGCTCCTAAACTCCTTGTCCTGGTTACATAGTATAAAATATAGAAGGAAAATTATTTACCCTAAAAAATTACCCAGCATCCCTAAAGCTGGGATACTGGATAATTGTATATAAAGCCAGAATGTAATAATTTGCAAATCTTATAAGCTTATAATTTATTCACAACAGATATTATAGAAAACATCAAACTAAAAGTGAGATATTTTACTATTTTACCATTAAACTATTCAGCAACATCCACCTCTTCATCTGTGCATTACTATTTATTATTATTCATGCAAGTATGATATGGAGAATTATTTAGAGCTTGGAGGAAGTTATTCAGGATAACACCCCTTCGATCAAATAATTCTCCATATCATACATCACCTCATTCAATAATTTCATATTATCCTTAGAGAGCAAACCAATCAGATTGTACCATTTCCATGTAGTATATACTAGATTCAGATATCCTAAAATTCCTAAAAATTCTTTCCACAAATTACCTAATTCCCCACATACAT
The DNA here is from genome assembly GCA_030014195.1 of Neosilurus mollespiculum. NCBI lineage: Eukaryota > Metazoa > Chordata > Actinopteri > Siluriformes > Plotosidae > Neosilurus > Neosilurus mollespiculum. The sequence continues at coordinate 2,094,867 of JAQMYF010000011.1, read as the reverse complement.
TTAGCCATGCATTTCATCTCCTGAATGTTATATGCAGGACATAATATGAGGTCCCGCCGTAGGACTTAGGTCATGTCTGTCTGTGTGATCTGCTCTCTCCTCTCCCGTGTGTGTTTTTCTGATTACAGGCTCCGCCCTGATT
>JAQMYF010000011.1:2004880-2016290 GCA_030014195.1 Neosilurus mollespiculum | reverse complement strand
TACTAGTTTAATTCATCAAGCGTAGTTTTACCTGTTCCAACAGGGGTAGGGTGTACAAATTGTACAATTTATACTATATTAGATTTATTTACTTTTCTTTTTACTCTCCTATTATTTGTATTTATCACAAGCATTGGACACACATTATTTATTTAAAATCAAGTATAAGGTGGTTTTGGTTAAAATGTAATGTGTTGGTGTTTCTTTGTGTAATAATTCTGATTTGCATTTGTTGTTGGTTGTTTATTTTCTTATTTGGTGTTGGTCCATTATCTCCTGTCTTGCCTGCTAGGACTGATAATTAATTCCTTTTTCCTCTCTTTTGTTTCTAGTGTTCATGAGAGTGTAAAGCCTAGTAGGCTCTATACTCATACAGGCAGAAAGAGCTGCAGTGACTGTTACATTTTATTGAACTTGCTTATTAACAGTGTATAGTAGTCATATTAACTGGTTGTGGATGGGAATCAGGTAGTAGCACATTTTTTTAAGTGTCACATCGCTTCGCGGCAGAGATGAAGGCAGATACAGAATGCAGCAGTACAGCATTTTATTAATGAAGCTGCACAGACCAGAATTACCACATAAACATCGTCATGAAACACTCAGACTTAATCCGATTAGATAAGCTGGATGTTAGAGGCAGGTCAAAAATATTTTAACATTAAACAAGCAAAGTCTAAGTACAGCACGTCAATGTAACAAGCAAGGCAGATAATCATAAACGAGAGGAAGGCAGAGATCATGCACAATAACAACACAGTAGCAAATTGCTTAGTATCCACTGGCAGCGAGATACAAAGAGAATATTTCACAACATGGTTTCTTTTTGAGAGTCCTTATATACTCACTCACTCGCTCACTTGTTTGCCGAAAAGTGGGGAAGCTAACACTGAGCAAAGGCGAGGTACACCCTGAACAGCTCACCAGACCATTGCACGGCCAACACACACAACCATAAACACTCACCCTCACTATTTGAAGCCACCAATTAGCCTAATGTGCATGTTTTTGGACTGTGGGAGGAAACTGGAGTACCTGGAGGAAACCCATGCAAGCGCAGGGAGAACATGCAATCTCCACACAGAAATATCCAAGCCAACCCCAGAGTTGAAATAAATTTCAACCCTGGAGGAAATAAATAAATCTCCCCTTTTCTGGAAAAGAGCAGGTAAGGTTAATACATACTGTACCTTAATACTTTTTCTTTTCACCGCCTTTGACTCACCGATTTCAGACTTCATTTGTAGTTCATGTTCCGTGTTGCCATTAATGCCTCATGTTTTGCTCGACTAAAGTTTGTTTGCCTTCCTGTGTTAGACTGTGTGTTTTTTATTCTGTGAAAGTCTGAGCAGTGGTGTACAAGCCTCTATATTTTGGGTTTCAATTTTTATTATTAATAATAAATCTGTTTTGATTTTTATTGCTGGCTGTCACGCAAGAGAGCGATACATAACAGGTAACCGGATACATAATGTTAACTCAGAAATGCAGCAGCCTTATTAAGTTTCCTGTGGCACAGACACGTGACAACCATCCACATCATGTTGCATGCCTGCTCCGTTCAGGCGCCCCATTATAAATAACTGGTTAATTAATTATGATCTCATTCTCCTCAAGTCACAGCTCATACCACAAATCGAGTTAAAAGTAACCCTTAGGATAAAATTCTGTTACCCAGTTACAGTAGAAGTCATGTCAAAATAAGAATGCTGATATTAAAGCATTTGAATGTGTGTACAAACCGTACTTTCCCAAGACTAATATTTACACTGTACCGCTTATACTGTGAGTCTGTTCCTAGGGAATGGCTTTTATATTTCACTTCCACTGGGTACATGGCTTTGCTTCGCTTGCCAGATATTGTGTGTCTGTAGTGGTCTGAAGCTCTGAGAAGAGTCATGACACTGTAGAACTGTAGAATTTATTTGGATCAGCAGGGGACTGGCTTTCAGGGGCATTTATTTTTCAGACCTGACAGTGGCGAGTACATGACAATTTTGGAAGTAAAAGACAATTTGACCCATTTTAGTCACAACATTTCACACATTGAAAGATTCCAAACTTTAAAAGTAAATACGTCTCCTTATTTCTTTTCTTACCTTTCTATTTGTCCTTGACTGCATGCAAATTCATTCATCTAATGAGCTTTCAAATGCACGCAACCCAGATGTTCTCTACCACCACTACCCTTGTCCCAGATGTTTATGGTATTGGCTAAGTTAACTGACTAGCATAAATTGACATCAGCTTGTAGTTCACAAAACCAGGTTAATTTTGTTTCCTCCTGCTAGAAAATAATACCCAATTAACTTTTATTTTTATTAAAAAACTTGATTTTGGAACAGAAGGATATTTGTAGGACTCTCCTTGAACACCAGCTTCACTTTGGTCCTCCATTTTCTTGCGGTTATTTTCAAGGGGAATTCTACTCCTTTGTTTATTCAAAGGCTCCAGCTGTATTATAGGAAACCATAATGTAACAGTACAGATTTACTAGAATATCCAGGTAACATTCAACATTTTACTGTTAAATGGCTACTAATTATCCTACTACCTTAGATACTACTTTTCTGAGGACAGTAGTATGTGTATTCAGATGCAGCCTATGACCATTTCCTGTTTTCACTATAGTTGCTACTGTTATTGTGTTATTGCATGTATTCCCTGCATTTTTAAGATTGGAGTAATTAACATGGTGTCTATATACAGTATAGAGCCCATCAGTGGTTCAACCTTAAGGGCCCACATCATACCTGATCTCACGCTACAGTCCGCTTCACATTTTTATGACAATTTATTATTAATGGCGGCACGGTGGCACAGTGGTTAGCAAATTCGCCTCACAGCAAGAAGACCTGGGTTCGATTCCTGAGTTCGGGATGTTTCTGTGTGGAATTTGCATGTTCTCCTTATTCTTGTGTGGGTTTCCTCCCACAGTCTGAGGCACAGTAGGCTGACTGGCTGTTCCAAATCACCCCTAGGTGTGAGTGTGAATGGTTGTATGTGTGTTGGCCCTGCGATGGTCTGGAGAGCTGTTCAGGGTGTACCCTGCCCTCGCCCAGAGTAGGCTGAGATGGACGCCAGCCTCCTCGTGACCCTATTTTGGACTAATATATACTACTTATTAACTGAGTGTGAGTACAAGTAAATTCCCGACCGAGACTTTGGTGGATTCAAGCCAGGGTCTGGTATTTCCAGTAATGACCGAAATAACATGGTTAATATGTTTTTAAATATATAGAATTTTTCTAAAACCCCTTGAAAAAAGGGAAAATAAAAAAGCAAGGAACTTGAAGTTGCTTATGCTTATGTTCCATTGCTGGAAGCTCCACTGAGGGGGGATGCAGACGAAAGCTCCGCTGAGAAATGCTTGTAAGGATGAGGGAGTTCTCACTAAAAAAACACTGCAAAGGAGTGGAAAATGGCCACCAGCATCCTTTCTTCCTGAAAGTATATGGTACAAACGCAGAAAGATGTCCAAGCTTGTGAGCTGGTAAGTCCAGAATGTCTGTTCTTATTTTTATTTGTGTTTTTACTCATTTAGTCTGGGATAAACTTTTGTAAAACATCCTGGCACTTGCTCTTTTCATCATTTGAGTCTCATTCTCCTTCTTCAAACTCTTCAGGATAGAATTCACACTGTGAATGTTCGACATCACTCATGTTAAAAATCTACCAGCAGCGAATCTGATGTGATCGTTTTTTGTTTTTTCTAAATAAGGAGTGAGAAACAAACGAAAACACAAACAAACAAAAAAATGGGAAGGGGATAATTTGATTTGAAGTTTATGTTTTGGTTGAGTATTATCTGACCAAGAAAAAAACTTATTAAGTGGTCTGTAATAGGGATTACACACTATTCAATAGCTAATCAGACTGCGGATACTGTGGTTGCCATAAAATCCATTCATTTGCCGAACCGCTTTATCCATCTCAGGTCTCAGAAAAACTGCAGCCTATTTCAGCTGACTCTGGGTAAAAATGGGGTCCACCCTAAACAGCTCATCAGTCCATCGCAGGGGTTGCTATGTAATAATAAACAACACTGTGTTATGTCAATGACTCTTTTCCTTAGAAAAGTAAATATGACCTTTTCAGTTTTCTTCCACCTAAAATATCAACTTATTCTTTAAGAATGAAAACATTAAAATGGTCTCATGAGATCAGAGGTGACTTCCTCCATGCACTGCTGTTCTAATAGTAACAGAAATGAAGCTATTAGCTCTAATAGTTTACATTCATTGATGTACTGTACTTGCTGTTATGTTTATTTAATGCACACAGGTTTCTTTTAAAGGGACACGAAGAAGCCTCAGATTGGCCTTTTAAATTATTATCCAGCCAAGACTTTTGGTGAGAAAAAAGTAGCTCTTCTGCGGCTGGTATAAGGACCAGGAATATCCTGACTATTCTGCTTATTCAGCATTTTGCTGTTTGCAGAAAACTCAGTTGAAGAATAGATAAATCAGCACCTCTCTCCAACACATTTCCCACAATATGTTTCTCACACTGGTTGCACTTTGCGCTCTTATTTAATCATTTTCCCACAAACACAAATGATTTACATGCAGCCTGTACCCACATTAGATATTTAACATTGCCTTTTTTATACAAATTAAAATCTATTGTGGATAAGAAGTTTCATCTAACGGTCACGTTTATCAGTCAAGTTCCATGTCAAATTTGTACAGTACCTATATACAGTACAGCCATTTATACAAGCACATGCAATATTTCTGAAGGTAACAATAAATATAATAAGTTTTTTTGAGCACCAGTAGCATCCATTTGCCTATTTAGGTGATGAGGATTATTACTGCAAGCAAAACAACAACCTATTTGTAAGAATTGAATGAGTGACACCCTTTGCTGTTATTTTCCATTCAGGGGTCTACGGTCAACGGAAAGATAAGTACATGAAACAACTGTGAGTGCCTCCCACTTTTTTTTCCTATATTTCTTTGCAGTCTCTGCCGGATTTGATAGGTATAACAGCTATAAGGACTATAGGATTCGTATGGAAAATATCACAAATTTGCACTTTGGTCCAACATGGCAAGATAGCCTCTCGTTCATGTTTCTCCCCCCAAATCAGAATATATCCCTCTAAACTAACTTCGGGAGATATTTTCTCTTCATTTAAATATCATTCATGCTGAGTTTACACTGGAGTATGATGTCCATAATTTAAAAAAATTGTGATGAGCGTGAGGGGTCATGGGATTGAATCGTGATGATCTTGAGGGAACTTGGTGGATTTGTGCTGGTTGAGATGACCATGACAAAAATTGTAACTTTAAAAAATTTAGCCACGATTATTATGAATTAATGAAAATCATGATAGAACGTGGGAATCATAATGGAGCACAGTAGAGCTTAACAAATTTCACCATTATAGGGGATCTTGATGAACTTGCATACACGATTCCTTCAAGTTTCACCTCTTGGATGCAGCCTGCCTCCTTTTTATACCCCAATCCTGCTCCAAGCATGCTCATAGGTCATGGAGCTCCACACTTTTTTTAATCGTGGAGATCATGGACATCGTGTCCCAGTGTAAACCCATCATCACAGGCCGTGCAAAAACTTAAGGAAGAACAAAAGTCCTGAGAATTGTGCCGATGTTAAAATACTGTAAAAGGAAAACTGTTCCAAATAACGACCTGGTTTGATCTGGTACTGTATTCCATGCAGGGAGGCTGGAGCCTATCTCAGCCAACTGTAGGTGAAAGCAGGGTACACCCTGAACAGCTCACCAGTCCATCGTCGGACAACACACACGACCATGTCCATTCACTCCTCTCACACATTTACATTTATAACATTTACTCTCAGGAGCTCCAGGAGAGCCATTAATGAGCTGATTGGATGAATCAGGTATATGTGGAAGGGAAAAAACTGGAACGTGCATGAAGACGGGGTAGTGGACTATCTCCACGACCAGGGTAGGGAAGGTGTGTTGACAGGTCAGAGATCACACGACTGTGAGAAAGAAACCTGGCAGGGGGATGGCTGAATAGATCGAGGGGGCGTGGCCGCGCGTTGTACGCGCGGGTTGTCCGATCCGAAGACGCAGACCGAGAGAGCGCGCGATCCTGGTGCATCCTCAGAGCGGAGGAGAAGGTGATCTCCTCTTCCTGGAAAGGGACGGAGGCACAGTGTGGATTGTGGGAATACTGCGTCAGTGGAGGGAGTGCGGGTTTAAGAGAGCGCACTTGCCATCCAGCACCTGCTCGAAAGCGCACCAGGGATGTGACTCCGCTTTGGGGTTATCCTCCTAAGATTTCTTCTTCTTCTTCTTTTTTTTTTTTTTGCTATGAGACTGTTGCATGTAAAGGATCTGCTATGCTCGTACGTACGAGATAAGGCTTAAAGAAATTACAGCAGGATGAGAAAAGCAAGCAGGGAGGATGCCTGGATGAGCCGTACGCCGGAGTTCATGTAACGGAGGAAGAACGCAAGGCGCGTGCATGATTTAAGCTATTCTCCGACTTGTAGGAATGTTGTAAGAGAGAGAGAGAGAGAGAGAGAGAGAGAGAGAGAGAGAGAGAGAGAGAGGTTGCCAAACACCCAGGATATTGTTATGGCTCTCCCCGCGCTCTGGGTCGTCGTGTTCGCTTTCACCAACTTGCGCCCGACGCACGCGAACAACCGGCATGCGGTGTACTGGAACAGCTCCAACATCCAGTAAGTGGCTCACAACACTGTCCTGTGCAGGACCGCTTCCTCTACTGTATTGCAATAATGCTCTCCTACAACAATGAGAAGGTTCCCATCATTATTAACTCCGACATTATCATAAGTATAGTGTAATTACAATTATGACTGTCTCATTAGGTTGAAATTATGACTTTCTATTTCATAAAAATAACAACTTATTCATTCGTCTATTCATTTATGTATTTGCTGAACTGCTTAATCTTACTAAGGTTTGGGGGGTGGTGGAGCCTATTTCAGCCAACAGTACACCCTGAACAGCTCGACAGTCCACAGCAGGGCAAACACATGCAACCGTTCACACTCACACCTAGGGGCAATTTGCAACAGCCAATTACCCTATTTCACATGACTTTGGGCTGTGGGAGGAAACCGGAGTATCCTGAGGAAACTCGCACAAACAGGACTCGAACCCAGGACCTCCTTGCTGTGAGGTGGAAGCGCTAACCTTCTGACTGAAGTATGACTGAATGTTTCATAATTATGACAGACTCTTAAATTTGAAAAAGTTTCTCATAATAAGGGATTAGTATCTTATCATGAATTAGTATCTCATAATTATGACTGATGTTTTAAAGTGTCTCATAAACCATATTTATTACTTTCTTTCGCACAGTAATACCTTATTATATAATAATTAGTATTTTATCATAAATAAAAGAAAATAGTAATAACTTAATAATTACTCGCTCATCATAAAAATTGTCCCAGAATTATAAAATTTTATCTCACAATTAGAATGTTTAATCTCATCATGATGATGAAGTTCTCTCAATAAAGCAATAAGTCAGAAAATTGAGAAAATGTTATTACTATGAAATACTAAATCTTTCTGCTGACATAAGTCATTATGACATTATGTCTCATAATTGTAAGATACAAACCCATGATATAATTACTGTATGATGTGGATATATTTTCATTACTATGACATAATCTTTGACTTCAAGGTTTTTCTTTTTGGATTGCACCTTCCATGCTTTTCCTTTTGTCTTTTTTTTCCCTATCTTTTTTCATTTAGCTGCAACAGTCAAACCTGTCAGAAAGTATTTTAGCTAAATATTCAACACACACAGGTACCACAAACACTCTTTAAGTGGAATCAGATTTGGGATAAATAAATAATATAAGCTAGAGAAACACTCATTGAGTGCAACGTACCTCCATTAGGCAAAAATGGATTATTATTACTTGGCATAGTTATAATGAAATGTCGCCCCCTAGTGCATGTCAGATTAACATTTCCCCCATGTTAATTAAAGATAGGGATTCTCAGCATTTTTTTTTAAATGTGATCCCGTGCACAGATTTCCTTCAAAATTGAATGGGTTCTTTCCAGGCCCAGACCCCACCCCACCAGCGAGATTGGTAAAAATCAGTTCAGTAGTTTTTGTGTAATCCTGCTAACAGTGAAAAAACAGACACTGGTGAATAAATAACCTCCCCCACCAAGTGGTGGTGGAGATATTAAAATGAAATGAAGATGTAAGTTGTGTGGTGCTGCTTTTGGGGAATAAATGGTTAAACATGCATTGTTGTGTGTAAATCAACACGCGCTAATTACAAAAATCAGTAATTAAATAATTCACATCCAGAATCACGCTTCATAATGAGTCATTCTTATTTGCCTTTTTTTGGTGTAGCTTTTCGCTTTCTTGTCTTTCATCATGCAAGCACACACACACACACACACACACACACACACAGTCCACCTCCCAATTAAAATTTTTCAAGTCACTGATTGCAGTAGCACTTTTGATTTAGTCCAACATTTCAGTGATTAAATGAAATACTGCGATTGCTGCTAAAATGTGGGGCTAACTTAAAATTGCTGAAGTACTACTGAAAGGGTAACATGATTGAGACCCATATCAGAGAAGAAGAAGGGGTCTCAATTAATACTACTTTAGCTATAAATAAACTGTTGCCTCTGTCGTTGATCAGTACTGAAAATATAACCATGACTCCAGTCACTGCTGAATAATCCTGTTTGGTCCTAATAAACAGCTAACTATGCACTGGCTAAGATCTTCAACTTGATAGACCATCTGAGGAGTGGTGGTAAAAAGGAAAAAAGTTTCAGAATCATTATTCCAACTTTCTATATATAATTTCTATATATTTAAATACTCACTTTCACACATTAATTCGCCGAACCACTTAATCCTATTAGGGTCTCGGGGAGGCTGGAGCCTACCTCTGCCTACACTGGGCAAAGGCAGGGTATAATTTGCAAAACTATCGCAGGGCCAAGACACATACAACCATTCACACTCAGACTCACATTTGGGACAATTAAGGAAGAGCTAATTATCCTAATGTGCATCCTCTCAGTAGATTTGCAAGATTTCTTTTACATGCCTCTCACCATAGACAGTGAGAGACATGGCCAGCATTTGATAACCCAGTTAGCTGCGCTGGGGGACAGCAGTGAGAACCCATTGATAGTGGGGCTTGAACCCCTGAGCTTGGGATCAGTAATCCAGCACCTTACCACCAGGCCACCACTGCCCCAGAAGAATAAATATTTTACTAAATATATAATAATTTTAGTGATGAAAACAACTTCAATGTTTTTAACAACAAAGACTGCTTTATTATGTTATCACTAGACAGGCATCAGTATCCATGACAACCATGCATCTCAGTGATAAATAACAGCCAAATAGTTTTGGAAGGTATATGATTAGACGGACAGCAATGAAAAATCCGCTTGGTGGTTTCTTAAGTAGGGTGCTCCACTCTAGGCTTCCTCCAGCATGCTGACTCTCTTAGCCAATGTGGCTAACAGTTCTAAAAATCCTCTAGCCACAGGAAAGACCTTTTAGCCACATTTTTCCATAAATTTAAAAAAAGTTTTTGAGTAACGTACATGTACATGATGGTACATTATTAATGCAGTTACCACTATTTGATTTCGGATAGCTGGTAGATTCATAATGCTGTTTCGTAACTTTATAAGGTACACACTATATATTTTGCCAGAGCTGTTTATTATTTTTACTGATGAACTGCACAGTGGGCACTGGAGATCAAATGAAAGTGACCAATCAGGAAGTCTGTTTCATGCCTTCACCATACACAAGTGATGGATTTTAGGTATTTTTATGTATTAAAAATAATATAAAAAGCTCATAATGAGTGATTTTTATGCGTCGCCAATGTGGTGAGCTTCACTTAATTACAAATCGCCAAATCAGTGTTGCATCAATTAATAGGAATGTGGCGAACAGCTAGCAGAAGCCTAGCCACTCCAACATAATATTGGAGTGGACAGACGTCCACTGCAACATAATATCCTTGGTAGAGGTAATAAAGATTGGAAAAATTGTCCCAGTTTGTCCAGTTTATCCTGTGTTTTGGTTGCAGTTGGGTAATTTTCAGCAAATGGAAATGGAAAGTTTATTGGTTTAAATCATCCCTGGTTGACTTTTTACCATGATGTCATGCTGCATTTGTCAGGTTAACATGTGCTTTCTTCAACACAATCAGCTAACTGCAACTTTTTGAAACTGCTGCCCAGGCTATCCGCTGTCTTCCACATACAGTACATGATCTCGCAAACACCCACAGTTGGCTGGTGTTACTGTGACTGACAGGGGAGAGAGAGTATGGTTCTCCCACCTAGACAGCACAGCCAAATTTGCTCTCTCTCTCTCTCACTCTCTGTGTATGTGTGTGTGTGTGTGTGGGGGGGGGGGGGGTGCACTTTCAAGCAGCTATTGTGTGTGGATCTTTATAAATCTCTTTACTCCTGCAGCTGAAGTTTGTGGCATGTTTGAATAGCTGTCACTTTATAATTATAGTTTATTGTATAATGCATTCAGGCGTATCCAGACAGGATTACTTTCACTGGGTGATGTGTGTAAAACATTTTTACATGGCTTTTTGGAGATTACAATTTTTCTTGCAGAATGGCATTTAAACGAATGTAGGATGAACGAAAGGATGAAGTTTCTCTGGTCTCAGATGAAAAGACCTACATGTGCTTATCTGTTGGTTTGTAAGCATTTGCAATTTCAAAATATAGAAAACATCAGTGATACTATTTACTTATTCTTAAGCATAAGGTAAGGCTATTGTTTTATTTCCTTGTTTGGTGGATTTCTATTACGTAAACCAAAAACAGGAGAGAGGAAAAAAGTTCATTTTAAGAAGAGAATACAATAAAGGGTAAAATGAAAATATATTATTTTTGCCTTTTCTTGTATTCTTAAAGAATCCTGAACCTGTGGTTTGATTTAAAGATGTAATAATTTGAATACAGGAGTCTGTCCTGAGCTGATGGTGGACATGTAGCACTTTTCATATTGTGTTTATTCTGTTGAAACTCCTGATTTAAATAAACCAGTAACACATGTTGTCACAATGTTTTCCATAACATTCAAAAAGAAGGTTGCCCAAAATATATACTCATACAACTCCCCTTTCACCTTGCCTCTGAGGGAGGATTAAGTGACTGGACCCTCAGGTAGATGTTGATGTTGCTGCCATCAGCACAGGATGCAGAATATCCGCATGTAGAATAAAATCTGAAGTCTCGATTTTCAGAAATGAAAATAAAAACAAAGTCCCTGTATTGATCAGTTCTGTGACACATGTAGATAGTATGGGCTGCACGGTGGCGTAGTGGTTAGCACGTCCGCCTCACAGCAAGAAGGTCCTGGGTTCGATTCCCAGCTCGGGCGTTTCT
>JAQMYF010000011.1:1972295-1984315 GCA_030014195.1 Neosilurus mollespiculum | reverse complement strand
GCCCAACAATGGGGGCATTAATTTTACATGTCTATAAACATTTATTATTACTTGTCAGTAGTTGTAGGAATAACCTTTTGTGTCCTTAGTCCAGAGGAGAGACAGTGATATATGTTGCAAAATAATTTTTTCTAATCACGCTACAGTCATGTAAAGTAAAACGCTTGGAGATGGAGACTCAAGCCGCATTCACACAGGAAGCAACACATGACAAGCGAATCGCTTCGCCGCTCAGCTCTGTTACCTATGTAATCTCCGTACAGTAGATTCGTGAGAGCTTTAATTTTTATTATTATTATTATTATTATTATTATTATTATTGTTGTTGTTGTTGTTGTTGTTATCCTGTGGCAAGTATGAACGGAGACTCTTGTTTATCATGGACCTGGAAGAGTTATAAACGTGGACCCAAACATGTCATTTCTGGTTATTATCCTTGTAAAATTTCTGTGTGCAGTCCTAAAGCACAGGATATTTAGACACAACGATAATAACCTCAACTTTCATGTTGATGTGAGTGAAAAAATGAAACTCGTGTTCATTGATTCTCTATGGAAAGGTTTTGGTGAAGTTTGGTGAATCAGTGTACCTGTGGTGAATTAGTGTTACTAGCTATTTAAAATGATCATATATAACCTCAGCAGTTCCTTCTGGCATCATCAGTCCTTGCCCCACTCGGAACTCCTCGTCCATATCCGGTAGAATATAGACTCGGACATTATGTACGCCATATCTGGGAACTCATATGACTACATGGTCAAAATGGCATCGCTGACACAAGAATACACATGTTGTTTGTGCGATAAAAGTAAATATTTTGAGGTACATACACCATATTTTAATTGCAATTAACTTTTACTAATGTATTTTTCATGCAATATTAAGTTATATAATTAATTATAAAAATATTTCAGAGGGATCTAGTTTTGCTCTCTTTTGTCTGATGCATTGTGATGACTGTGGTGCAGTAACCGCACCACACTACAGCGTAAGCCGTTGTCTACATATGCCAAAATGGCAGCCGTGATGTCTGAGTCTTGTTTCTTGTGTTCTCAGAGTCACTAGAATGTGACGTCTTACCGTCTCCACTAGACACCTCCCTCTGTGGATCAAATAGGTCACCATTTACACCCAATAGTTTCCATAGTTGCTTCTTGAAAACATTTTTTTCTCACCTAAAATGTTGCTCACCGAATAGCTTTACTTGTTTACTTGCGCTGGACAACCCTGGCCTACGTGTTCACTTCCAGGGAAAATGACTTCTAACCATTGGTTCAGCCGCCGCTAGTAATCCACGGGATAAAATTATCAGTTTTGTGTTTTTTATGATCACATAAAATTACATACACACAAATTATGTTGTAAGGGTGACCAATACTGTGTCTCTTTTAGCTCTGATTTGTAATTGCTTGAATCACTTCATATGAAAGTTCAGCCCAGTTGAACTCTGCACCTCCCAGGTCCTGTAGTTCCTGTGACAATGCGGCTTAACTCCAGAGAACAGAGAGGCTTTGATTATGTCCAATGATTAGTTTACTTTTATATTGTTTTTGACTTAACTAGCATGTTATAGCATACATCAGTTTTCTTCTAGATATAATATAATACATGGTTGAACTGGCCTGGGGCAGTGGCAGGTCTGATTCTCTGTGTTTGCACCCTGCACTATGTGAATTTATTCTGAACTCATCTCTGACTCTTTTCATTTGTTGCAGTTAAAACAAATATATACACATAAGCAATTTAAACATTGTCAAGAAATTTCTTTTAACAAACACAAGAAACAAATTAATTGATTTAGTAATTTGCTGTAGGCTTATTGTTTAATATAACAAGCCAGGAAAAATGGGTTAAAGACCCCTGGAAGTGTGACTGATGGAAACAAGAGGCTGAGATGCTCTCGCTTCTTTCTGGAGAAAATGAGAGAACACTCATTATATCGTGGCCACATTGGATTTTCTCAGCTTCATACTCCTCCTTTTTCGGAATGACCGAGAATAAAAATGTCCTTAAAAACAACCCTGTAGCACCGTAATGGAAATCATATTCCACACCGCAAAATTGTCGGCCAATTCCATCCCTGCGGTTGGAAAAAGTGGAAAGTAGCACCATGCTGTGGGGAGATTTTTCAGCAGGGCCTAGGAGGCGTGTTAGGATTGAGGGAAAGTCGAATGCATCTAAGAACACAAAATAAAAGTTTTTCTTGAGGAAAGTCTGCTTTGGGTAAAGTTATTGGGTATAGTGATCCTCTAGTAATGTGCATATTGGTTGGGACTGGTGTAAACCAAACAGCATTTTTTGGTTACATTCTAGTCCAACTAACTGGAGAGGGTGAGGGGTGACATGTTTCTCCTGTGATATACGAACACATCCACTATATATTTATTAAATCACTGATTATGCTACAGGTTCAGCATGGTGGCGTAGTGGTGAGCCTGTCTGCCTCACAGCAAGAGGGTCCCAGGTTCAAGTCTTGGTCCGGGATCGGGCGTTTCTGTCTGGAGTTTGTATGTGCTTGCGTGGTTATCCGCAGGGTACTCCGTTTTCCTCCCACACAGTCCAAAAACATGCAGGCTTATTAGGTGTGAGAGTGAATGGCCAAGTGTGTGTTGGTCCTGCTGTGGATGGGTGAACTGTTCAGGGTGTACCCCACCTTTGCGCAGTTTGCTGAGAGGCATCCAGTATCCCTGCAATCCCAGAAGGATTAAACAGCTCTGCAAATGAATAAATGAAAAAATGCTCAGGGTACATCACATGGAAGTTTAATACACATCAAGGGAAACAATAAACTGCTTTCCCCCCCGACAAATGAGCTCACAAACACACACACTTCCTTAGTGTTGCCCTAATCGACAGGAGAGAGATTCTTCCCAATTAGCCCATCCAATTTTGCTCTCTTGGGCTTGCGCCCATAAATGGCAGTGGTATTGTGTTTTTCCTTATGCCACTGAAGAGCCATTGGATTTTTTTTTCACTGCACCAGATTGGATTGTGTCACAGCACTTCTGAATGTCTACAGTTATTATTATTTGTGTGTGTTGTGTGTTAGGTATGACATGATAGTCAATTATTTACCCAGTCAAATGATTAATGCATATAATCACAATCATTTTCCTGACTGTAACTAATGTGTGCTTATTTAAATAATAAATGATTATACTGAGAGTGTTTTCTTGGTTCTTCTGCACATCACTTTCTCTCCACTTTGGATTTCATACTTTTTGTTGAATTGGTGTTATTTATTTGTGATGTATACTACTATTACTACTACTACTACTACTACTACTACTACTACTACTACTACTTCTAATAATAATAATATTCATTTTCTGTACCGCTTAATCCTAACTAGAGTCGTAGTCATCTCAGCCGACTCTGGGCAAGAGCGGAGTAATCCCTGGACAGTTTGCCATCGCAGGGCAGAAACGCGCTGACGGCAACCCAATGTCTACATACCTTCATCCACACCATCATACACTCCACATACCATCATACACACATCATAAGGTCTACATACCGTCATACACAACATCATACAGTCTACATACCTTCATAAACACCATCAAACTATCCACATACTGTCATACACACATCATAAGGTCTACATACCGTCATACACAACATCATACAGTCTACATACCTTCATACACACCATCATACAGTCTACATACCGTCATCCACACCATCATACAATCTACATACCTTCATACACACCATCATACAGTCTACCTATTGTCATCCACACCATCATACAGTCTACATGCCTTCATACACACCATCATACAATTTACATACCTTCATACACACCATCATACAGTCCACACACCTTCATACACACCATCATACAGTCTACATACCTTCATACACACCATCATACAGCCTACATACATTTGTAATGACCTTGCTGAAATAACACACTCTCTCTTAGCCTGACATTTAAGAAATCTCTTATGCTGTTTTTACTGGACAATTAAACGGTTCACTGTATTAAAACATTTATTTTGAGAAGTGAACACTCTTCCCGCTTATGAAAATGAAATCCAAGTAAGTAAAGTGTTGTAATTAAAATTGACAAGGCCAGTTCTTTTGTAGTTGTTGTATTCTGAAAACAGAGTTTCAGCTTTCATTTTTTGTGTAGAAGACAGTACACATGGGTACAGAGGAAGATTTAGGAGGCAGGTGGATTTTCAGGAGAGCTTCAGGCTAACTTTTATTTCTAAGCAGTTTTTCAGTGCACTTTCAAAAGCTCAACAAAAACCCCAAACTAAAGGAAACACAACTCAAAAGAGGCTGTCACTCCCCTGCTGCTTTTCATCTCATTCCAGGTTAAGATCACGCTCTATGTGTGGGTGTAAGGGTGTGCATGTTGTAAGCTCCGCCAGCTATGCCACTCTGTCTTTCTCTGTATCATGGCAGTCACGGAAAGCACAAAGAAACATACAAACTGTCAGAATGCTGGCAGTAGTAAGAGACACCGGTGACTGTCATTACGCTTTACAGCCTGCCTCCTCTGCAACAGTACATGACACTCGACCACCCCCCCACTGCCACATTCTGATAACACATCTAGGTGTGTGAAGCAACTTAGAATGCAGCACCTTTCATTTGAACCCAGCAATTTTTCACGTGATCAAACACAGCACAACCTATTGGAACATGTGATTGACAGGTGTTGCCTGCATGTGGGCTCTTAAACTGATTGTTTTTACAGTTAATAACTTTAAAGGGTTTAAGGTCTGGGTTTTACTCGCCTGCTCGTAGGCGAAAAGCTTGCAGAAATCAGTTTGGCGGGCGGGTTTGTGCAGAGAGAAATAAATAGTTTTTTGAGGATGAATTTAAATCCCGTCCACCAGCAGACTGGACTAGTGAATGGCCGAGCACCTGTCGAAACTAGCACTGATTTGATGCACCTTCCAGTAAAGCTGAGCAAAATAGTGGCTAGAAAACAAGCTATCACTCAACCATTATCATTTCTAAATTTGGAATGCAGGCGGCACGGTGGTGCAGTGGCGCAGTGGTTAGCACGTCCGTCTCACAGCAATAGAAGGTCCTGGGTTCAAAATCCCAGACTCAGGCATTTCTGTGTGGTGTTTGCATGTTCTCCCTGTGCTTGCATGGGTTTCCTCCAGGTACACCTGTTTCCTCCCACAGTCCATAAACATGCACATTAGGCTAATTGGATGTTACAAATTGCCCCTAGGTGTGAGTGTGAATGTTTGTGTGTGTTGGTCTTGGTGGTGTGGAGAGCTGTGTATAGTTGGCTGAGATAGGCTCCAGCCTCCCCGCGACCCTAATAGGATTAAGCAGTTCGGCAAATTAGTGAGTGAGAGTGAGTGAGATTTGAAAGGCAAAATGATTAGTTTACAGCAAAACAAGAATCAGTATCAGAACAGAAACATAAGAATTATAAAATGGAGATTATATTCAGGCAGTTTTGCTAACAGATTTCAGTAAACACATGCTTTTTACCATGTTTGCGCTCTCAGCTCGAGAGCTGTCAAAGACATCACTTTCGGGTTGCGTTTATTTTACCACTGAAAAGCATAATCACAGATCAAGTAGCTGACCTCAAAGGCTTTTGAACAGCCACAAAAGTAACACTGGAAAATCTGCAGCAGATTATAAAAGATCCGCTTATATTTATCTACGTTTCAGCTGTGGAAGTGCTGGAGGAACGTTTCCTTCACATATACAAAGCCTTCGACACAGAACTGCACAAATTCATATCCGCACTTGTGGTTAACGAGTCACACACAGTGGAAATCTGGAAAGGAGAAGGGTATGTATGCTGACATTTTTAGGAAAGCATGACATGCTGTCAGAAGTCATGGTGTGTTCAGTGGGCGGACGGTAGGAAAATCCTAGTTTTTTTTTAAGGTAGTGTTTATCTCTCCCTCTACCTCACCCTCCCTTTGTTTTTTTACTTGCTGATTTGGCATCCTTTCCACCAAAAATGGGTTATGGGTTTTACTTGTTGGAACTGCATTTATTGTTAAAATGACTAAACCAGTATATAGACCATAGAGATGCCTATGGGAGAAAAGCAAGCCGTTTTAAAGCCAGTATGACAATTTGGGGTGTTATGAAAAAGAAAAAAATCACTGGCTGACCAGACATGCCGGCCAGGAAAAAAGGGCAGAGCAATATTGTGAGAGCCCCCTCCCCCCGACTAAATAAATAAATAAATAAACAAATAAACACAAGTGGTGACACCTACAACCTTCACAGGGTGTAAGGGGTCACAATCCACCGTTCAAGGATGATTTTGAGAGTAAAACTTATAAGCCATACCACAACATTCTATAAAGCACAGTAAACAGTCATAAGTGAAACTAATTCAATGTTAGGTGTGATGACTTTATACATGCTTTATGCTGTGCTATACTATAATAGCATCAGGACGAGTTTGTGCAGTTTTACATGTATAGTATCTACCGAGTATCTTAGAGAACCAGCCCCAGTTCTCCTGGAAATGTTTACCCTCACATTTGATTCTTTATTTGCATGTAAATCACAGCAGCCTTCATTATAGATTTGTATGAAAAGTGGTCTCTTATACGTAATACGCTGCTTTCTTTATTCACATACTGTACTAACATTTTTTTATGTAACATTTCATTTTGTGCTGGAAAACTAATGTTTGAAAATCTAAAGTGTTTTTTGTACTAACTCGCTGATATACAAATTATAAAATAAAAATCTATAGCACAGTTTATACAAAAAAATATGATATCTAAGACTTTTGCACAGTACTGTAAGCCCATAGACTCTTGGGCTTGCATGGCTGTTCCTAGAACCAAATTGCCCATCGGTATAAGTGTGAGTGTGAATGGTTGTGTGTGTGTGTGTGTGTGTGTGTGTGTGTGTCTGTGTGTGTGTGTGTGTGTGTGTGTGTGTGTGTTGGACCTGCAATTGACGGGTGAGCTGTTCACGGTGTACCCTGCTTTCACCCTGAGTCTTTTGAGATGGGCTTCAGCTTCCCCGCAACTTTAGTAGGATTAAGCGGTTCAGAAAATTAATAAATTAATGTAACTGTGTTTACTGTGTATACTATGGGCAGCCATGTTAGTTTGATGTCACTTGTTGAAGTCAGGCTTATCTCTTGTTCCTTTGGTGTAATTGTTCTCAGTTGGAGTTTGGAAACGATGGGTTATGACCTCTAGCGAGAAGTAGCACCATCACTGGTGCGGTGTTGAGGTCTGTGCGCTTATCATTGGTCGACATTTGTTCTGAGATCGAAGAAACAAGGCAGCAGTTGCCCTGAGTGTGTCACTGATGAGAAATGAAGCTGAGAAGCAGTGTCCTTATTCATGCTAATTATTTCCATGGTGCCTCCACATTTTTCAATGTCTCCCTAATTCAGCACTAATCGCTGAGCGGAAAACACAATTGCCGATTGATTTCAAGCCTGAAAATAACGGTGCAGGATGCTCCATGATCCATGTTCAAGAAAACAAGGATCTGTTTTTAAGGAGAGATCGACAGAAATCAGAAGGAATCATTTAGTGGTTGATTGTTGATGGACCTGTGGTACATGATGGTGCAGGACACTGACACTGGTTGGGTGGATGTGTAATCATTTGAAACACACCTTTTGATTTGGGTGTTTTGTGTGTGTGTGTGTGTGTGTGTGTGTGTGTTCACATAATGATGCTGCAGAGCACCGCAGTGTGTTAACTCACACAGAGGCCAGATTTTAGATTCTAACCACACAATATGTGTGTGTGTGTGTGTGTGTGTGTGTGTGTGTGTGTGTATGTGTGTGTGTGGTAGTTATGAATATCAATGTCCTGCTGTGCTTATTTTCTGTTATTATCTGGCTAAACGTGTATTTATCTGCGGACATGTCTGTGTGTGCTTATACATAGATGAACTTCTTTATGTGATTGAAGATATTTTTGAGGACAGGAAGTGTGTGTGTGTGTTTTTGACAGACAGCAATGGAAGCATTTACAGTAGACAAAGATAAAGCAGCGTGTGTAAGAGCATCTGTATGAAAGACAGCAGAGAAATAGAAGCAGAATGCTGGTGTGTGTGTGTGGGTGGATGGAGTACGGTATGCAGCATGTTGTGTGTTTGTGTGTTTGTGTGTGTGTGTGTGTGTGGGAGAGAAATTATACACAACAGTGTCAGGAAGTCATCATATTCTTTGTATTCATCTCTCTCTCCCTACCTGCTACAGAGAAGCGTGAGTAGTTCACCTGTGAATACACACTCGTGGCATGTGGGGGATATTGTTACTTAATGAGTGTGAAATTTTTATTCAGTTCTGGTGTAGCTCAGCCTGTTGTTTCAAGTCAATGAGAAATCCTAGTGGAGAAGAAAGGCATTGTGTGTGGGGAGTGAGGCCCTTCGATGGTCTGACAAGCTGTTCAGGGTGTACCATGCCTTCAACTGGAGTCGGCTGGGATAGGCTCCAGCCTCGACCTCGGTATGGCAAAGTGAGGGAATTAATGAATGAATATGTCTTTAACCAACGGCGAGGATATTTTTGGATGATGAGGACATTTGGTCTTAGAGTTCAGGTTCGAATTAGGTTTAGATGAGGCTTAGAATAAAGGTTGGGGTTCAGCATTTAGTTGTGATGATAAAGGTTGGGGTAAGAGGAGTAAGAAATGTATTATGTCAATGAATGTCCCCACACAGATAGTAGTACAGATTTGTATTTGGTGTGTGTGTGTGTGTGTGTGTGTGTGTGTGTGTGCTTTTATGTTTTTAATTTGTTAATAAATTAATATGAATCACGAACCTGTTTGCATCACTCTATGCCTCATCCAAAGAGAGATTGAGCATGACATATTGAGGGAGAGAGATGGAGTTGATGTGTGTGTGTGTGTGTGTGTGTGTGTGTGTGTGTGTGTGTGTGTGACAGAGAGAGAGAGAGAGATAGAGACATGTACTGTATTTGGAGGTGGTAGAAGGTGCTACATTCACAAAATATCAGCAGTACATAGCAGACAGATGGAGATGAAGGCAGGATAACGAGAGAGGAAGAAGAGGAGGAGTTAAGAACATTAATGCTGAAGAAATTTTGAGTGGTACACACACACACACACACACACACACACATTTATTTTTACTGTGAGGATTACCTGAAAAAATTGACGGTGCACCATGAACAAAAAGTCACAAATATCTTTTATCTCATCTGAAAAAAAATTATTTAAAGCAGAATTACTGTTTGTAGGAATTTTACCTTTTATATGAATATCAGCTTTAAGATACTTTTTTAAGTACACTGACATAAGCTAGCATGGTGGTATAGTGGTTAGTATGCCCGCCTCACAACAAGATCATTCTGGGTTTGGGTCTCGGGCTTGGCTCCCCATTGTTCTTCCCATACTTGCATGGATTCCCTTCAAGTATTCTACTTTCCTTACAGTCCAAAGACCTGCACATTGGGCTAATTGTCTGTTCACATTGTCCCAAGGTATGGGTATAAATAGTTGTGTGTGTTTTGGCCCTGTGATGTGCTGGTAAGCTGTTTGGGGTGTACCATGCCTTTACCCGGAGCTGGCTGAGATAGGCTCCAGCCTTCCTGTGACTCTGGTAGGATTGAATGGTTTGGAGTTGTAGCACTGTGTAACCCTGCAGGATCGTCCCTGTAACCTACCACGAGGAAAGCTGAGCATGTGAAAACAACGCTGTACATCATTAACATGTGAAAATCACATAAGACCCTCACATTTTTTAATTATTTTAAAATTATAAGCTTGAAATGAATAAAAATACCTGGAAATACAATAAGTTTAAAGGGGAAAGAGATGATGCTTTTGCCAGGTTTTGATGCATAATTGTTGCTACAGTGTTGAATAGCTGTGTTAGAAGACACTGAACCTCAAATAACAATGTTAGAATGTTTTTTGTTGTTGTTTGGTTTGTTTTTTTGAGTATACACTGGTTCATCATGGTGTGCTGATAAGGCACAGTGAAAGGAAAGACCATAATGAGAGGAAAAGCCAAACAGGCCGTCCAGCGTTCACATGCAAAATCAGTGTTTCAGGGGGAGGTGGGGGAGCAGTTTCCTAAAGTACCGTAGAGTTTTTTTGGATTAAGAATCATACTTTATTGCTCCACTGGTGTCAAAAAATGAAAAATATATGTCTGAAAATGAGTCTATTGTCTGATCTTTACAAATATAATTGTTTTAATGTAACAGTGATTTGGCGCAGTGGCCTCTTTGCAAGATGGAGTGGTTGTTGGTCTCTGTGTTAGCTCTGTGATAGATTGTTCACCTCTCACCTGAAGTCAGCTGGGATTGATGGGTAAGTGGTATGGGTAACGGATGGATAGGAACTATCGCAGGAAATGTTGGATCCATTATAATATAATCAAGATATTTTTACCTTCTGTCACTTTTGCATCGAAGGTTGTTATAATCCTGACCCTTAATATTATTGATGTTTTTAACATGCTAGGTAACATATCCTATGCTAATGCTCAAATGAGATTAGATGAGAATGTGCTATAAACCCGGCTGCTGGGCTTCACTGCTTGAAGTCTGTGTCGGGCCGCTGTGTGCCCTTGCACTATGCAGATGATATGAGTAGCATATACTGAAAGTATCCCATGGATAATTATATAGGTGATGTGTACATAACAAATATACACACAGCACATGAGATAGCTGCTTTATGATGGCGCTCTA
Source organism: Neosilurus mollespiculum (assembly GCA_030014195.1). Lineage (NCBI taxonomy): Eukaryota > Metazoa > Chordata > Actinopteri > Siluriformes > Plotosidae > Neosilurus > Neosilurus mollespiculum. Next base: position 1,973,667 of record JAQMYF010000011.1, on the reverse strand, counting down.
GTCTCCAGACTTTTCACTTTTCTGTCTTTAAGCCATTTTCTTTTCAGTGATGGAGGCGTGTGTATGATTATTGCTCTGCTTAAAGACCAAGTGATCATGTTTTACTTTTCTGCCTGATCTCTTCAGTATTTCTGGATAATTCTCTTTCCTCATGATGCCATTGGGTTTCTGAAGTACATCATTCCCCCTTTCTAGCAAAACATTTCCTCAGATTGATGCCAAATCTTCAGAGTGATGATTATTAAGAAACAGTTCACAAAGGCCAGACATTTATCCTGGTGGTCAAAATCTGGTGTTTTATACTGGTATTTTCATTAGATATTACTTTCATTAGATATTAGTGACTTAATTTTAGAATATTTACTTACCTGAGGCTTTTTCAAATTGTTAATACATAATCATAATACATATATAATACATAGTCATTCTGAAGTATGTAAAAATTTTACCAACTGGAATATATTCATTAATTCATCCATTAATTCATTCATTCATAAATCTATCCATCCATTAATTATTCATTCATCTATCCATCCATCCATCCATCCATTAATTAATCATTCATTCATTTAGCCATCTATTCAATTTAGTCATTTATTCATTCATCATTCATCAATCCATCCATACATACATATATTATTGTATTCATTAATTCATTCATCCATCCATCCATCTATTCATTTATCCATCCATCCATTCATTTATTTATTCATCCATTCATTCATTTCATAATACACATCACTGCACTTCTTCTGGGCCAAGGACACAATAAGTTGTGGTGCTGAGACTGCTGTAGCTCTACAATTACATACAAAAAAAAGTTATTTTTAATTTAAATTAAGTAAACTATTTATTCAAAAGATTTCCTTGTTTCTGATTGGTAGAAAGCCATCCTGATAATGTATCATAGCTATGGGATAACTGAATTATTGCATCATTGCCATGGGATAAGTTGAATGATTATTACATAGCTAACACAGTAATGGGACTGTTTGTATTGAAACTACTTTGAATTAATATTATACACTTATAAAATGGCTTCAGCATGATGGAGAATTATTTGGTCTCAGAGGGTGTGTCTGAATATTTATAATTTATTTATTATTTTATTATTTTATTATAATAATAATAATTATCATTATTAATAAAATATCACTTGATACTCCATAAATGGTAAAGAAAAGGAAACATCACCACATTAAGCAATTATTGCATGAGACGAAGTACAACCCGAATTTTGGACAAGTTGGGACATTTTTTAAATATGAATAAAATGAAATCACATAAGCCAGTATTTTATTCACAAGAGAACAGAGATAACGTAAGATGTTTAAACTGAGAAATTGTACAATTTTATGCACAAAATAAACAT
>JAQMYF010000011.1:1932375-1947289 GCA_030014195.1 Neosilurus mollespiculum | reverse complement strand
CCCAGAGTCGGCTGAGATGGGCGCCAGCCTCCCCGCGACCCTAATTAGGATTAAGCGGTTCAGAAAATAAATGAATTAACCATTTCTTTTTCATTTACTTTTGAAATGTGGGAAAGACATGGGGAAAAAATCTTATGTCTGGTGAGAAACATGCCGACTGTGGAGCATAAGAAGCCTTCTATGATGATCCCAAGATCATACAGCTGCAGGCAAGCATCTTTAAACATGTTCATACAGAGAAGGAAACAAGAGTGCCGAGATTAAGGAGCACTTTGATTAACCCTTAAACATATGTAGGAACTGTGTGCTGTGTGTCTCAGTGTACATCTGTGGGGGGAAAAAAAATCAATGGTTAATGGTGTGCTTATACTGGAAGCACAGCATACACTATGTGGTACACATGGAATTGTACATTAGAAAACAGGACTCGAGGCAGTAATTCATGAATAGTTGCAGTATGTGAGTTCATACCTGGGAGCCTTGCAGAGCCAAAAAAAAATAAAAAATCTACAATAGCCTTCAGTATTACCTGTGAGAGATTTAATAAAATAGTAGGTGATATTACAGAATGTATACATCGGCCTGGTGTAACATGAGAGAGGCAGGATGATGGAAGTGTGTACGCTCAACATGGCATCCCTTATGAAAAAAATAATTATAGATTTCTACAGAAAGAATTATAGTCTTTTTGTTCCTTCTTTCTACAGAAATATCTGTAGATTTCTATAGATCTCTATGGAAAAGAAAATACAGTCTTTTTGTTCCTTCTTTCTATAGAAATATCTGTTGATTTCTATAGATCTCTGTGAAAAACAAAATAAAGTCTTTTTGTTCCTTCTTTCTACAGAAATATCTGTAAATTTCTATAGATCTCTATGAAAAAAAATAGTATTTTTGTTCGACAATTCTATAGAAATATCTGTAGATTTCTATAGATCTCTATGCAAACGAAAATAAAGTCTTTTTGTTTCACAATTCTATAGAAATATCTGTAGATTTGTATAGATCTCTATGTAAAAGAAAATAAAGTCTTTTTGCTCCACAATTCTATAGAAATATCTGTAGATTTCTATAGATCTCTATGGAAAAGAAAATAGTCTTTTTGTTCCACAATTCTATAGAAATATCTGTAGATTTCTATAAATTTCTATAGAAAAGAAAATAGTCTTTTTTGTTCCAAAATTCTATAGGAAAAAAATCAAAAAATATTCTATAGAAATTATTTTGTATAAAATTTTGGAAAAGCAAGACTACATTTTCTTTTCCATAGCAATCTCCAGAATTCTACAGATATTTCTATAGAAAGAACAAAAAGACTATAAATTTTTGTTTGTTTGTTTGTTTGTTTATTTATTTATTCTAAGGGAATGAATTTGGGAAATGTTGGAAACAGTGTCTGTAGCATGAGTCAAAACACAGGTCATGGGGTCGCGAGGCAGCTGGATTTGGGGAAACCAGCATGCCAGCTGGTCAGTAATGGTAATTTGGAATGATGTGCTCTGTGGAGCCATTGTACGAACTTGGGAATTGAGGGGAGAAAATGCATTGAGGCCAATGTCTGAATAAAGGGAGAGAGAAAGTGGGCTGACTAAACTCTTTATTTTCAGCATGAGGCCTGCACATGGTACACTGGATATAAGTGCAGCAAGTGGTAGCTTCTCATCCCATCTATAAAGCCACAGCCCGTTGCTCTTCCTGTGGCATCTGATGCTTCACACACTCACTTGCTGTGTCTTTATGAGGCAAAAGCCTTTTTTAACGTGCACTGAGAGGCAGAATGCTAATGCATGTACTTGGGATGACATTTAATTTTTTTTATTCAGGAATCATGATCAGTATCCGAAATCATAAAACAATCAAGAGACAAAGAAACAGGAGACAATGAAAACTAAATCTATTTACAAACAATGATGAATCAAGTCAATGACAGGAGCAGAGACAGAATCAACACCATGTCACAGGCATTGGACTCAAACCAAAACAGCCCACTTGTACGGTCCAGCAAGCGCCTATCACACACCATCTACTGACCAGGGATGATGAGGCTCTCATGTCCTTCCTCCAGTCACGTGATGCCAGCTGCCCGTATCGTTTCAGACTGCCTGCCCATGCAGTATTAGTAGGGTGGTGTATCACACTCAGAGGAAGTCCTGCATGAATAAGAGTTGCTGTAATTGACTGGACAGAGAAAGTATGCCACCCCTCACTTCCTGGTAGCACAGTCAGGTTTGCTCTCTTGAGGTCCCAGTCAGATGGCTGTGACATCATCTCACTCACTGACTTGCTAACTTATTTGCTGAACCGCTTAATCCTACTCCTAGGGTCGCGGGGAGGCTGAAGCGCATCTCAGCCCACACTGGGTGAAGGCGGGGTACACTCTGAACAGCTCACCAGACCATTGCAGGACAACAAACAGCCATTCAATCAGATCCACACCTAGGAGTGATTTGGACAAGCCAATGAGCCTAATGTGCTTTGGTCTTGGGAGGAAACCGGAGTACCCAGAGGAAACCCATGAAAGCATGGGGAAAACATGCAATCTCCACACAGAAATGCATGAGCACGGGATTTGAACCCAGGGCCTTCTTGCTGTGAGGCAGATGTGCTAACCATTATGACTGTGCCATCAATATGATTCAAATTAGTGATCACTGGATGATAGCGTGACCGCTCCACACTCACTTTATTGCCTGTCAGCTAGCTAGATAGCTAAGTCATGTTGATTTGTATATTCCTGTTAAAGTTGCTTCCGGTAAAAAAAAATGCCGTTCTTTTTCTTCCCTTTCTTCTTTATCTGACGAGCTTTCATATTTCAAGCCAAAAGATTTATTCTGAAAAAAAATATCTTGATGATGCTAACGATGTTGATGATGATGATAATGATGATGATAATGGTGACAATGATGATGATGTTAATTATGATGATGATGTTGATGATGACCATGATCTTGATAATGATGATGATGATGATGATGATGATGATGATCTTGAATATTATGATTTCGATGATGATGATGATGATAATGATGATGATGATGATGATGATGATCTTGAGTATTATGATCTTGATGATGATGATAATGGTGATGATCTTGATGATGATGATAATGATGATGAAGATGATCTTGATAATGATGATGATGATGATGATGATAATGATGACAATGATGATGATGTTAATTATGATGATGATGTTGATGATGACCATGATCTTGATAATGATGATGATGTTAATTATGATGATGATGATGATGATGATGATGATGATGTTGCTGATGTTGATGATGATCATGATCTGTATTATGATGATGACGATGATGATATTCAGTAGTGAGCAAAAAGTTAGTTATCAAAAAGGGAAAAATTCCTGATAATCATGTTTAGGTCAGAGCACAAACTCCACTACAGCTAATATAAAAATAAATTAAACATATACTGGAAGCATGTCATTGGGTAAAATGAAAAGTGAAAAATGAACCACATGCAGACTCAGAAATAGTGTAGTGTGGACTGCACAGGGTGTACATGGTGGTTATCTCATACACTATTCCTGGTTAAAGACTTGTCCATTTACGTTCATTTTAGAAACAAACAATTAAATAAATAGTTTTTTTCTGCTTCTCCTGGTGGGAGGAGGTGACAGGAGGTCACCTTCTCCCACCAGGAGGAGGTGACCTCCTGTCACCTCCTCCCACCAGGAGGAGGTGACAGGAGGTCACTTATACACTCATAGCTACATATTCCAACTCCTCCTGGCAGATCTTAGATGTTCCCAAGCCAAAGATAATTCCCAGGGCTCGCTGTCTGCTAATGCCACATGCTGGGATAGAACCCCTCATCTAACCAGACTTTCTTGAACTTCACGAAGAGATTCACTATGCACCCCTTGTGCTTGAACAGCCTGATCCATCTGGACCTTTTGTAGGGAATGTAAACTTCTCAGACATCGGAGCAGGCGTTGAAATAGCCATTGAGCACGCTGTGTGGAAGGGGAGGAGTCAGTGTGAATGGCGATTGTACAGTAATATCCAGATTCACGAGTCTCTGCAAATCCAATTCAGTTTCAGCTTCAGCTGTATCTTTTCCCTGTTCTTGCTTGGGTTTTCTCTGGGTATTCCAGTTTCCTCCACTCCACAGTGACAACTTGGTGATAGTGGGGCTTGAACTCCCAACCTTCAGATCAGTAAGCTAGCACCCTTCCACCAGGCCACCACTGTGCCACGTGCACAACATAAAACAGTAAACTGCTGCCAGTCAACCTGTTTCTGGTCAGCTGAAAATGACCATTAGCATCACATGAGTGTCACAACACAGCGAGTCCCCCCTAAGACAACTTGCCGACGGAGAAGGTTGCGCCCACTTTCTTACATGTTTACGTGGTCACTTTTAAATCAGTGACAAGCCAGAAGCTAGAGGAACAAAACAGAAGCAAACCACTGGAGCTGCCCATCTACTGTGAAAGCCTGCAAAACGTCCTGATATGATGGACGCTACATTAACTCTCTTACTTGTCACTGATTGTGTTCAGACGGCATGCTTTTCCTTCATTGATTGCAGCACTTCAAATTGTGGAACAAGTTGCACCCACCAGTGTCATGTTGTTCTGGACCAAATAGTTCTTAAACACAAGTAGTTGAACTGGGGCAACTTGTCCCGGGAGTGGCAACTTGTTCCAGTACAAGTGGTTGTGTAAAAACAGCTATGAAGAAGTAATGAGGTTTATCTTTTGCTGGCTGAGTGTTTTTACTTGATTTCATCTTGTGTTTTCTAACAGAATACACAAGTCTCACAGTTACAAGTCCTTTTAATGTGAATAACACTCAGGAGATGTTCATTAGTTAGATTATTTCATTTATATTCTCGCTATGAATTCTTTCCTATTCCAGTTCAAGTGGAAAAAAGGCTTTTAGGAAATCAGCCTTTCTGAATATTAAAGCAGTCAGATTTATTCCGTTAAATAACAATCCTCTTCCAGATACTGTCAGCTGTCAGCTGTTCGAATTGAACACAGTGTTAAGGAAGTGTTGTTTGTGGAGAATGTGTGCTGTGCGTTTACTGAAGCAGCCTGATGTAGCCCCTCACTGTCTGTTCTTTGAATTCCTGCCGTGGTGTTTAGCTTAATTCAGCAATATGTTAAATTACTGCATCCTTTCTGCATTCACAGCAGCTGACTCTGGCAGAAGAAGTGCTAAAAAGATTTATTAATAATTATAAACTTAATAATTTATTAAGTGTTTTCTTGGGATTTGTGATTTTATTTGCAGATGCTCATGGAACCCTGTTTTTTGTGTTTATATGACTGACTATTAAAGCAAAAATACTCCAGACATGCTGATTTGTGATTCATTAATGTCCTTGTGGATATTTTCAGTAATCAAAAATGCTGCCAAATAATTACCTCCGAGTTTTAATGGAGGTCATGTAATCACCAGCACTTGTTTGTACGTCCGTCTGTCTGTTTGTCCGTTTGCATGTGACCAAAATCCTGACCATATCTGTGCGAGAATATTTACATTTAAATTATATATATATATATATATATATATATATGTTTGTGGGTGTGTGTGGGGGGGGGAGGTGTACTTTGATACAAGTGCCGATAGACATGCTATAACTACACAACACTAATAGGAAACCATATATGGACTTTCAAATCAGATCTTTTAATTTGACCCTTAATGACCTTGAAAAGTCAAACGCCAGCCATCTCTTAACAACTTCAAATGAAGCAGGTTTTTTCCCCAGTAATTTGTTTAATTAAACGTATCGTAAGACAAACACATGGATAATTAAAACCAGTACCCATATAGGTAAAATGTAATATTTTGCTACATGCATGGCAGAGGTGCCGTGACCATCTAGTTGATTACTGTTACATAGAGTCAAGTTTATTAAGAATTGGTTCAGAATTCATTGACAAAAGAATTTTTATTTTTTTACCACAGTATAATGGTGTTGATTAGATAACATATAGTGAGTCCTTTCATGTCTTTTTTCAACTTTTGCATGGGGTTGATGTGAATGGGTTAAACCAACAGGGTTAAGGGCCTTGCCCATGCGCCCATCAGTGGCAGCTTAGTGGTACTGGGGCTCCAAATGTAATCTTTAAGGAAAGCTGAAAATTGAAATGCTTTAACTGTGCATCAGGTGACAAGGTGGCGCAGTGGTTAGCACGTCTGCCCCACAGCAATAAGGTCCAGAGTTTGTATGTTCTCACCGTACCTGGGTGGGTTTCCTCCGGGTACACAGGTTTCCTCCCACAGTTTTAAATTGCCCCCAGGTGTGAGAGTGAGTGTGAATGGTTGTACAGTATGTGTGTTTGTTTTGAGATGGCCTGGCATGCTGTCCAAGGTGTACCCCGCCTTCGCCCAGAGTCGACTGAGATGGGTGCCAGCCTCCCTGTGACCCTAATTAATTAGGATTAAGCGGCTTAGTAAACGAATGAATGGATAATTATGTATATAAATCAAGTAAACAGTGTAGAAATAACAGCAGCTTGTATGTTCCCCCCCCTACCCTTTTTACATGACAGACCAAAAATAATTGGAAAACAAAAACATTTATTATAGTCTAAACTATTGTTTTTAGCATTTAGATTGAAATCATGTGGAATCAGTGGCTGCCTGATATTTGGAACCCAGAGACATTGCAAGTGAATGACTGCAGCTGTCCTCACTTACTGCTTGGCCCGAGGCATTTCACTTTCGGTTTAGCCTTCAGCAATTAAAATGCAGCTCAACTGAACTCAGGTCAGGTCAGAACTTGGCCACTGTGGAGCATTTCACTCCTTAAATAGCCTTTAATTTTCTTGAGTATGCTTTCGGTCATTGTCCATCCGTACCATGAAACAAATGTGAAAAGAGGGTTGTTTCAAGCATTTGGCTGAATGTGAGCAGATCATACAGGCTTATACACAATAGAACTCATGCTGTTGCTTCTGTCAGCAGCCAACACACAACCCAAATTCCAAAAAAGTTGGGACGCTGTGTAAAATGCAAATAAAAAAAAAATCCAGAATGCTCTGATTTACAATCATATGACAGAGAGACATTTTACTATTTCAGGAAAACAATATTAGTTCATTTTGTATTTGATGGTAGCGACACCTCTCATAAACATTGGGACGGGGCAACTAAAGGATGGAAAAGTAAGTGGTACTAAAAGGAAACAGCTGGAGGAACATTCTGAGAATAATTTAATGAATTAACTAACAGATCAGTAACATGACTGGATATAAAAAAAAAAGCATCTGGGCACAGGTTCACTAATATGCACAAAACTGCACCTACAAACTGTGGAACAATTTCAGAATAATAGGTGTCGTTCAGCATCCGTTCTTATGAAGAAATTCTTTCTTAACTCTCACTTACGCACTTTTCAAGTTTAAAATTTTATACTGTAAATGTCATATACAGGTAACATTGAAACATCATTACCGGCGATGGAATTCTTGGACTCAATATTGCACATAAAGAAACCGCCTCAAAATTGCACATAAAGAAACATTTAGATAAAAAAATAAAGTAAAAAAAATATACTAAAAAAAACTATATATATAAAAAAAAATGTTAACTAAAATAGGTAAGAATACATAAACACTAGGATAAACACTGAGTACTTAAAATAAATACTGAACTGGATGTAGTGCAGAGGCAGTGTGTGTGCATGTACATTGTGTATAGTGAGGGTTCAAAATCTTGTGTGCAAATATTCCAGTATATCAGCAGTTCAGGAGCCTGATGACTTGTGGATAGAAACTGTCCCTGAATCTGCTGGTGCGAGTCCGGATGCTCCTGTATCGTCTGCCTGAAGGCAGGAGCGTGAAAAGTGTATGGCTGGGCGTGGCTGGAATCAGAGAGGATCCGCTGGGCCTTCCTCCTACAGCGCTGTGTGTAGAGGTCCTGGATGGCTGGCAGTTCAGTCCTGGTGATGCGTTGTGCTGATCTGACCACCCTCTGTAGAGCTTTGTGGTCCAGAGCCTTACAGCTGCAGTACAAGGTTGTGATGCAGCCAGACAGAATACTCTCGATGGTGCATCAGTAGAAGTTGGTGAGTATTCTGAAGCCCATGCCAAACCTCCTCAGCCTGGTATTTTATGGTATTCACCAATATTTTCTTATCTGGGACCAACGATCATGAAGGAGCCCCCTTATGCACATATAGGTGCCGAAGTGCCGAGTATTTTTTACCTTCTTTTCGAATTTTCTTCAAATTTTCCGATCCATATTACAATGTCAGAGACTGAAATATATTATTTTTAACCATATTTAACTTTTTAAAAGATAATTTTAATTATGTAACAAAGCATAATACCAGCCCTGTGATGGCCTGGCGAGCTGTCCAGGGTGTACTCTGCCCTTGCCCAGAGTCAGCTGAGATGGGCGCCAGCCTCCCCGTGACCCTAATTAGGATTAAGTGGTTCAGAAAATAATTGATTGATTGATTGAGAATAATACCAAAAAATATCACTTCACGTCAATTATATTCAGTGGCTTTTTAAAAAATTGATAACGCTATTTATAGGGCGACCGTAGATCAATTCATTTAAGACTAATACAATAGCATATTCTGCACTGACCTGGCGAGCTGTCCAGGGTGTACCCCTCCCTTACCCAGAGTCGGCTGAGATGGGCGCCAGCTAACCCGCAACCCTAATTAGGATTGAGCGGTTCCGAAAATAAGTAAATGAATGACAATGGCATATTTACTCTGAATCAAATAAATTCCAGCTCATCCACTTGGACACACAGAATGCAGTGGATTTATTCATGGAGAACAACTTCGCTTTCGGTGGAAGAAATAGTCACTTGAAACAGTCCGACTTTAATACCAGGAAAAAAAGAAACAAGTGACAGTATCAAATTTCTTACCCAAACTCCAAAAGATAACAGAGCTTTATTTTTGTACTGTATTGATTAGCACATCTGCCTCACAACAAGAAGGTCCTGGGTTCAAGTCCCGAGCTTGGGCATTTCTGAGAGTAGAGTCTGCATGCTCTCCCGTTGCTTGTGTGGGATTCTTCTGGGTTATTCCAGTTTCCTCCCACAGTTTAAAAACATTCTAATTGGATGCTACAAATTGTCTCTAGGTGTAAGTGGCAGTGTAAATGGTTGTGCTTGTTGGCCCTGCAATGGTCTGGCAAACTGTTTCAGGAGTACCTTGCTTTCGCCCAGTGTCGACCCCATGATCCTAGAAGGAGAAAGAATTTGAGTTGCGTGAGAAGGAAAATGAGTGGGTGAGTGATATTCTAATGAGAGCAACTGGCACGTGCTTTCAAAGTGCAGTTTTTATAGCCAATCAGTTTACTGATCTGTTACCAATTAACCAAATTATATTGAAAATGTTTCTCCAGCTAGTTCTTTTAGTACCACTTACTTTTCCAGCCTGTATTTGCTCCTGTAATAACTTTCTTGGAGACATGTTTCTGCCTTCAAATTCAAAATTACCTAATAATTTTCATGAAATAGTAAAATGTCTTACTTACAACATTTGTTATGTTTTCTTTGTTGTATATAAAACCATTGATAAATACAAGAGAACCAGTTCCACTGACAGTCATACACATTCATGCCATAAACTGAGGTGGTACACTCCAGATCATGAGCAGATCCTTGAGCAGAAATAGTGCGCTAACCGTTTTTATAGAGTCCCTCATTTTCAAACGCTGAGAAGTAATTTGATATTTGACTGATAGCGGCTTATGGGCTTCGTGGGCTTTATGGCCTGTTTCTTCATTGTTTCATAACTGATTGAAGAAATTAAAGGTCTGGAAATTATCTCAAGTGTTGAATTTTTGAATGTGTTCCAAAGACATGTCACAGCAAGTAAAGGAGGCCCAGCTTCAGTAAATGCTGCAAAAACAATAGGAAGGCAGTTGACAGTACAGATGGTTAATGACCCAAAACATACACCAAAAAACAACCCAAGAGCTTCTTAAAGCAAAGAAATGGAATATTCTTAAATACGGAGACAAAATTCCAAAAACTATTAGATCGTCCACATGCTTATGCTGCTAACTGTGAAATAATAACTTCGGCAATGCGTGTCCAAATATTTATGGACCTGGCTGTATTTATAACGACATCGTTCATGCTCTCAAACAAGCATAAGCACATTAAAGGATCCCTGTTAGTGTGTAATCTGTTCATGGTTTTCACACTGTGAACTAATGATGCATGATTTAGCAGTAATACTCCCCCTGTCTGGTGCATTATGGATACAGCTGTAATGACACAATCACCTGTGATGACCTACCTCACAGCAGCCTTGCTGCACCCCAGTGCAGCCATTCATTGCAGCATGCTAATTGTCACACACTTCTTTATTAGATTAATGCCATTGTTATTCCCCAACAGTACCACTCGTTATTACTCAATTTGTTCCTTTTCTTATCTGATTGTCAAAATGCCAGGGCCAACAACAAAAAATGGATTGTTTAAAGTAAGCTAACACTGAATTAATTATCATTATCATAACTGTCTATAAATCCTGCACAGAAGTCACAGGGGAAAAAGTGAAATGCACAATTGGAATTTTTTGTTCTAAATATTTCGTTCACTCATTTGCCAAACTGCTTAATTTTACTAGGGTTCTCGGGAGGGTGGAGCCTATCTCAGCCAACTCTGGGTGAAGGTTGCAGGGCAACACATACACAACTATTCACAGAACTATACACAGAAACATACTCACGAAGCCTGGGACGCAGTAAAGTTCACATGAATGAACAAATCACAGATATTGCAGTAAACAGTCTGAAACACTAATTTACCATTAGTTAATTTACCATTATATTTTATGAAAACTCAGTTATGTTAACAGATCCTATAGGACTGAATCTCAAGGAGCAGCGAATACAAGCAAATTTTGAAAATTCATTTTCTAATGAATGTTGATGAAAATCAGGGTACTCTCCTTTATTCAGTGACATTTAGTGACATCTAGCGACAATTAGCAACATTTACTTAAACTTCTGTGGAAGTGTTTGTGAAAGACAGTTGTTGAGCATTAGCGACTGTTAGCACATGTTAGCAACAGTTTTGTTGTGAAAAGAAAATCTGTTTGCCACCCTAAAAACTGTTAGCGAACTATATAGCAAACTTTAACTAAAGCTGACAAAACTCAGAATTTGCTATGTTTGTTAGCATTCACCACTCCATGAGATATAGCTATAAAGTTTATTTTTCAGCTCCCCCCTAAAATCTTAATGGTCATGAAACTTAATTAAGGGATCTTATACCAGTGGGACTTCCTATATGTCCTGTATCCTGTTAGTTTATAAGGACAGGTCACCGTTAACTTCTAGGCCTACTCTAGAAGAAGAAGGAGAACTAGAAACGAAACGATATTGCATGAAAATGGCATTTAAATGAAATAAATTGAAATATGGTCCCATTGGGACTTTGTTGAAGGTCTCGTAAGTGTGTACATGCAGAAGAAGAATGTCAAGTGAAGGAGCTGCGGAGTAAACCTGATTGGAGCTTTGATTGGGAAGTAAGTGGAAAAGAACTAATCATAAATCATAGCTTGGAGTTCACTCTTCCCAACATCCCCCTCTATGTGTGTGCCCACTGACTTCTTTGTTCCCTGTGTATGTCAATCATGTTCAGCGGAGCAATGCCGAGGAATAAAGTCTCCTACTGGGGCTCTGAGAAGACAGGTCAAGCAATGTGAGAGAGAGAGACAGAGAGAGAGAGTGAGAGAGAGAGAGAGAGAGAGAGTGCAGTATTGAGGTTGAGTTACTTTACACTGGCAAAGGGCAGTGCAGTCCAGGACATTGTGGAGGCTTTGTTAGGCCAGGAAACCTCTACAACTTACAGATATACAAAGCAATAACATAGCGCAAAAACACAGAATTATTTAAATACATAATATGATTTACTTGAGTGGCGCAAGTAGCATAGTAGTGGTTAGCAGGTCTGCCTCACAGCAAGAAGGTCCTGGGTTTGAGTCCGAAGCTTGGCGATGGCGTTTCTATGTGGACTGTGCATGTATGGCTTTCCTTTTTCTTCTCCACTCTAAAAGAAAGAAAAGTCCAAAGATAGCTGATGTTATTGTTTTGTGACCAAAGATAGCATGGGACATTCTTATAAATTTACAGTGACAGACTACAAACATCAAACTTAAATTCTGTATTCAAGTTTCAGCTCACATCGCACAGTGTAGCTTTTGATAAATTTGTACCACTTTTGAAATCTCATGGAGTGTAAGCGCCATTACTCTGCCAATTGGTGACCCCATTAAAGATGGGATCTATATAATGATTATAATATGCTCAGGTTTTGATGGTTTTGTATAACTGACTAATAAAGTGATTTTTTTAAAACTTGCATTAACATCTGCATCTGGAGGGAACACCTTGACAACATGTAATAAGCACCAGGTGTTTAAAGAAACAATCAATGAAGGAGACAGGTGAAAGGGAGGAACATGCTATTATTTATTCTATGTAGGATAGCTGAAGGAGAATGAGAAACAGGAGTGACTCACTGAGCAAGTGTTCCATCTCACCTGTGAATAGCAATAGCACTGTTCAGGTCAGTGGAGCTCAGGCCACTGATTGAGTCTGAACCAGGGTGAATTCAGTAATAACGCAGGCGAATAGAGGGGAGAAGAAAAACGAGAACAGAAATGTGAGCCAAGGAGAAGATGAACGAGGGCAAGAAGAGGCCAAGCATTGTTGAAGTAAACACACCAGGAATGCTTCTTTTTTCTTAAATTCCAGTTTACATCAGTAGGTACTTCATGGTTCTGTCCTGTTCTAGAAACAGTTACTTACAAAGTCAGCTCTTCGCCCGTTTTAACTGCAGGATTGAGTATGAGGGTCAAAACACTCCCTGAAATCTGGTCTGTCTGTTTCTTGGCTCAGGAAGTTTTCTGATTTATTTTATATGATGGCTGTAAGGATGCAGAGAGGAGTAGTTTTGACCTATAAAGGATGACCACAAGGTTTATCAGCCAATATAACATAAGGGCTTAGGCTCATTTATTAAGTGAGAAGCCTTACCAAGGACAGGCAAGGATAGCCAGACAAAATGTAAATCCATTCATCCATCTATCCATCCTTCCCTCCATCTGTCCATCCATCTGTCCATCCATAACGTTCACATATATGGGCAATTTGGTGGTTAACCTAATCCAGGTTAATTGGCTGTTCCATATTGACCCTAGGCATGAGCATGAATATGAATGGTTGTGACTTTTGGCACTGTGCTGGACTGATGAGCTGTTCAGGGTGTACCCCGTCAGCTGAGATAGGCAACCCATAGTAGGATTAACTGATTAAATAACAATGAATGGAGGACCTAATCTACATGTTGTTGGACCGTGGGAGAAAATCAGGGTCTGCAGGAAAACCCACATACAATGGTCTCATTCAGCCACAAAGTTTGAACCCAGAACCAGCTTTCTGCGAGGCAACAGCACTAACCACTGAGCTGCCAAAATATAAATTTTGCAGGTGGGGGGTACAATTATAAAAGCAAATGCATAGGGGAAGCAAACAGGAAGGATTACATAAGGGAAAAAGCACTGATGGAGGTCTGTGGGGCAAGAAAAGAGTAAGATACAGAGAGCATAGGATTGTTGTCAGGATAAAGACATGAAGAGTGAAGGGTGAATACAAAAGAAAAAGCCTGCTAAGTTTGATGGACTCCACTAATGAGCGTACACATTTGAGTTCCCTCCATGAAGCCTTCATCTCTTTGCTGAGTTTTTCTGGGTTTTTCCTCACTTCCCCACTGAGGAACAGGGAGTTGACATCCATTTCCAGATCCTTTGCCAGGGCCAAGTGACCCTGTGGCTAAAGTGTGTGTGAAAAGCTTTCACTCAATAAAAAACACATATGGTTATCAGTTATTTGACATATTTCAGCTTCTGCGGTCAGTAGAGGAGTTTCCATTGCATTCTTACACAAAATAAAAGCATTTTATTGAGAAAACACAGCTGTGTACTGCCTGTGTCTTAGGGTAGTAGTATCAGTATTCACAGACAAAGCACTTCTGTAAGTCGCTCTGGATAAGGGCATCTGCCAAATGCCACAAATTTAAATGTTAATGTCTGTGTTTCCAGTCAGTGATGTTATGTTATTGAAACTGAGTTTACTCCTCATGCTTATTATATATGGTCACAGATTTTCTCAGATCATCATCATTTTGCGCCTGTGGCTGAGATGGCTTGGATTCAATTTACCCTTCTTGGTACAATGGAGGCTAAGGATTATTTAAGCTGACACAATCCTGTAACCAGGTTGCCGGTAGCCAAATGAGGAGTATGCATGGCAATTTCTAATGCTGTTTATCCATTTATTCCTGATCAGGATGTTGTCCAATTGTGCAGGATATCCAGATGGATATTGGAATGTCCACAATTTGTTAGCAGAATTCATGAAGTGCATGTTCGTTACAACAAAATTTCATTTGTTTTTTAAGTTGAGTAACTTTTTTCCATTGCGATTTGTATCAGCGCTGTATGAAAATAGCACTTCGTTTATTACAAGCTTGACATTGTTATCCCCACATAGAAGGAGCATGTTGTGCACTGGGATGTTGTCCACAAGTGAGGTTAGTTTATGGTAGAATTCAAGAACTATATCCTCTGGTCAAGAATTGTGTGAGCTATAGCAGCATACATCCAGGTCACTGGATTTGAGTTGAATTCAGCAATCAAAACTCGGCTAGAGATCTTCTCAACATGGATTAAGTTAGAGCTGGCTTCAGGAGAGAGTAGAATGCTGACTTCGCCAATGGTGGAGTTGGCATCATTTTTGTAGACCAAGCATGTGAGCAGCTTGAAGCCCTGATGTGATACTTTAACTCATCCCCAGGATAGTAGAAGTGTATGTATATATATATATATATATATATATATATATATATATATATATATACACACTTCTCATGTATATATTATATATACA
>JAQMYF010000011.1:1907208-1914708 GCA_030014195.1 Neosilurus mollespiculum | reverse complement strand
TTGTACAGTATTCTGCTGTCGGACTTTTCGACAGTAGCCGTGTGTGCTCTGTCACAGAATATTTAATGACCTGTACAGTTCAAGTCATCAATCCTCATTATACATTACCTCAGTATAGCAAAATATCTTATATCATATACACCCACTGATGCCTTTATTTATTTGCTTGCTTTTGGTTATTTGTTGATTTCTTCGGTTAATAATGTACTTAAATTACTATCTACTTTTTTATTTTATTTATGCCCAGCTTTCATTTGGGCGATAACGCCCAATAATAGCCATAAATCAATCAATTTTTAGGTTGGGAGTGAGCATGAGGGGTCTACGACCGATATCGTTGACCATATCTCTGACTGTCAGCGAGGATGCGGACTTATTTGCAGACAGTCTCAGACCTAGTTGTCAAGCATTATTTTATTTGAGTCATTTAGGACATCACATACACAGGTGTGGTTTGTCTGAGACCGTCTGAGACAGTTGCTAACTCAAAAAATCACGGGCAGTCGCCAAAGAATCACCCTAATGAGATCGGGCCTTTACTGATCAACCTAATTACTTACTGACTAGAACCTCTGTCTCAGAAAGCAGTGAATGCTGACGGACGTAGCAAATATTGGATTCATCAACTTTTCTGACGAATGTTGATGAAAATCAGGGTTTGCCCTGTAATTTGTGACATTTATCGATGTTTAGCGACAATTAGCAATTTAGTTTGCAAAAGACAGTGTTTGTGATGATTATCACCCCTTTGCCTCTATTTGGGAATATTTGGGATCTTTTTCCAACCATGAGAATATCATGTGAATATCAGGTGATTCTTGGAATTGAACCACCCAACCCTATAAAAAGGGTAGGCAAACCCTCCCCAGATATAGAAGATGGACTTCCAGAATATGGAAATGGTTTTCTGTCAGCAAGAAGCCCAATGTGCTGCTGCCCTTGAGGAAGAACTGCTTGGATGCTGCAGCGGCAGAAGAGAGAACAAGAACTGCTCTAGATGCCGCTGCGGCAGAAGAGAGGAAAAGGAAAGAGGAAGATGAATGATTGATGGACCCACACTATAAAAAAAAATGAGCAAACGGTTGCATTTGCCCTGCATTGTGTTCACTACCCGGTGAACCAAGAAGAACTTTAGCGACCCGTGTTACAACCGTTTGAAAACACTTACAACTGTTTTCCACTTTTAAACCCTGACAAGCTTTGCTACGTTCATCAGCATCCATTGCATCCATTGCTTGCACCCAGCGTCGGCTGGGAAAGGCTCCGGCTTCTCTGCATCACTAAACAGTATAAAATGTTACGGCTCGTGGAATAGATATTTTAGCCGGCCCAAAGTGTAGGGTTCACCTGACCTGCCACAGTCACGGTTTAATTTAGTTTTAATTTGTTTTTCTAGAATGAACTAAGACACCCCTATGAAGCACAGTGTACTCTCCTGTTTAAATGAGTATGATGAACGAATCAGAACAGATGTTATTAGCTCGAAGTGCAGAGTTTACGTGATCTGCTTCAGTGCTTCAAAATATGTAATATAATCTATAAAAATCTCATTTTAGTTTGCTTTTTTATTATGTTTCTGTATAGTACTACCACAACCCTGAAAAGGGTTTAAAGTGACACAACTCAGGCTCTGCACTTGCCTGCACTGGGAGATCGTCTGCATCCATTATGATAAAAAAAAAAGTAAAAATCAATTTTTGTGTGTGCTTTTTGCTTAGATGCCTGAGTTGTATATACTTAAACAATGATCACCTCAGGCCATGTGGATGTCGCTAAATTGAAAATTACAGTTAAATTGAATATACAGCAACATTCAGCTTGCCTCCGTTAATACACTCCTAATACAGTTGTGTGCATGTTGCACGAATCTCACCTGTTGTGTGATAGAAGGTCCATCCTTAGGTCTCTTAGGTCTCTTGTGCAATGCCCTATGATGTCCTATGGCTGTGTTAAGATTGACAAACGAATTTCATACACTTTTTAAAATATCCGATGCACTCAGAATCGTACGATTTGTTCTTACATTAGTCTAATTAGTGCTGTACATTAAACCCATGGGATTTTCTTCCACACCTGCGGGTATTGCACGAGTATCATAGGGATATACAGAATTATTTTTTTGTCTTGCATTTTTTTGGAACATTGAATTAAACTATTTTGTCGTGCGCCAGACATACAACACATAATTTAAATGTGAGTGCAACTACACAGCTTTCAACTCCACCTTACCCAAACATATGCTAATCCCTTCTGTTTTAACTCTGCTAAATTTGCATGACAAAACTACCAAACAAGCTAATTAGCAACATAAAAGAAAAAAGTCTCCTGAGTGGCACATTGAAAGGTGCGAGACTATCAACCTGGAGTCCATGGGAGATTGATTGGTTGAGCATTCATGGGAGTAAGGGATGGCATATGTTTACCTCCCTGTCATTAAAACAATCACCAGCCAGTCATGTGCATCTGTGGGCTCATACAGATAATACTTTCCCTCCAAGTGTGTTAGTGTGTTCGTGTCTGGCCCTTGATATGAATGCACAAGGAGTTTGAAAAGATGCGGGTGGCAGCATCACGTGTCATGGAGCGGCACGTGCTTACTTACACCCCTTAGTGGTTGGTGATTTGATTTTAATTGAATTTAATTGAATTGTATACAGATAAAGTAGGAAAGAAAAATTAGGAGTTATTTTTTATTTGTTTGGTTTTTTTTTTTGTTTTGTTTTTTTTTCACATTTTTCCCCATTTTCTACCCTTATTTTGGTCATATCCAATTACCACCTGTCCAATTCTCACACACCCACCACCAACCAGGGAGGGGTGTAAGCATGCAAATGCCCTCTCTGTGACATGTGCTGCTGTCACCCTCTTCTTTTTGAACTGCTGCACATGCGTATTTGGAGGCGGCCTAACACACTCTGAGGGAAAGCGCTATCCGCCCTCTCATACGAATGAGCTCACAGACACCCATGATTGGCTGGTGAGTGTATGCCATCTCTCCCTCCAGTGAGAGCTCGGCCAATTATCTCCCATGGACTCCCGGTCACGGATGGCTGTGGCATCGATCCGGATTCGAACTTGCGATCTTCTTACTGACAGTATTTTAGTATTTTGATAGATTGTTTTTCTGGTACTATTCTGATGTAGGACAGTGTGGTGAGAACTTTAGTAAACATGGATAAAGCATTTACAAAAAAACAACAGTAATAAATAATTCATTACACAACCTCGGGGTTCTCGACTTATTTATGTATTTATTGGTTTGTTTATTTATCCAAAGGCCTCCTCAAACTGGTTGGAATATTCCAGGGCTTGTATGTATACGATAATGTTTTAACTACTTGTTTAAAATGAAACAAGAGTGTAATTTCAGAAACATCTGGAACAGGGTTTGAACTGAAAGGATGCGTAGTGAAGAGAACTGTGAACATGTATGGTGATGTGGAAGATGCAATGTAAACGTCTGTTCTAAAACAGTGGTGTGTTATAGCTCATCGATAGCATAAATAATAGATGGCAGATTGATTATGCTTTCAGATTGAATACAGAATAGGATATCAAGGCATGCTGTGTTGATGTAGTAGTACGCCTCTTAGAGAAACGCGTACACACAGGGTGAAAGTGCATGAGAGCTTTTTTATTTGTGGTCATGCCCTCGGCACAGTAAATAAAGAGTAACATAAACTTTCAAACCAAATCCTGTTGTTGCTTTCCAGCTTGTTCGCTGCTTCCTGATAGGGTTTTTCTTTGCTTTGGACACACACGAGCACACAAAAACACACAAACACATACCGCTCATTGCTCGGGGAGGGAGAAAGCAATAGAAAGCGAGATCATATAAAAATATGAGGAACAACAGACATTAGTTATGACCCTTCAAGCCCATCTCCAAACACCACCCTGCTCCATACCCCATACTGCTCAACCGAACTCAAGAACAAATTCAGTTCAGGAAAATAAAGCACTGGGTCTCCACACAGAGCCACTTTAACATTAATAAATGTGCCCTGGCACTGGTCCAATGGCTGGACTGGATCCGGCGCTTTTCATGGTGTTCTGAGGTCAGTGTTTATTTCCAAAATTTGGCTACCAGCTTGGCAACCTCTGTCCTTGGGGATGGGGTCGGGGATGGTAAGAGATCGAAGTTGGACTGCAGTTATTGAACACACTGGTCTTAACTCATTTCTCTCTGTCACAGCTGTTACCAGAGCAACCAGGACATCCTCTTTCCATGGGTAAAGGACATTCAGGTGGTATATCTCCTGTATTCTCCCTTTCACAGTAACACATAGATAAACTCCTTAAAACTCAAAGACCACTTGCAAGTAATTCTAAGCTAGAGCTGCTGAATAATGATGATGATGCTATTATTTTCCAGTGCAGATTATCTGTTAGCTGTGTCGCACTCGTCTGTCATGATAAGTCGTCCCAGGGTAGACTTTTTGTCTCTGGTATAAGATGCACTGATTATCATTTGTTTTGGATTTAAGACTAAATCTGTTTAACCCTTAAACAGGCAACGTGCACCAGGAGATACTACCGATTTTCGCTCTGTTTATTACCTTAATTAGGCAACGTATACTGGGAGATACAACTCATAAAATCCAAAATATGCAAGATATTTAAAAAAAATAATAATGAGAATGTTTCACTTGGATCTTAAATAGAAGAATAATAACATTAAATTGTTTTTCACTTCTGCCTGTTTAAGGGCTAATTTCTTTAAACAACTAACACCAGCTTGGGCTTGGGCTGATGTAATATCTCCAAAGAGGAAACTTCGGTCTGGTCTCGGACTGCAGATATTACCACTTACAGCCAAGAATCCCAGTTCTGGTAAATCATTGTGTATAAACATAAAAAAAAAAATTAATTGTTAAATTAAAGAGTAAGATTAAAAGCTTCTTTAATTCATCAGTTGGGAATCGGTACATTCTGACTCAGATAGATTTAATAACTAATAATTCATAGCAGCATAGTGTTTTATGTAACCTCCCCAGACGTCCAGCCATGTGATAAGAAAATGTTCCTACTGACTGTTGTGTTACATTTCTCGCATTTCTCTGAACAGTTTTACAGAAACCAAACCATAAACATTTCAAAACAAATCATGTTACAGATTTGCAGATTACTCATTGCTTCCCGTTTAGCTGACGCGTTACTCATTGGAGAGAGAGAGAGAGAGAGAGAGAGAGAGAGAGAGAGAGAGAGTATAGGGTGATTCTCAAAAGCCTTAAATTGTTTTTTCGTTTCCCTCACGTGCATCTCATTCTCATGTATTAGTGTATGAGAAAATGGTGTTGGGGCGTGGAGTAGGAAAAATCCGATTTTCATGACAGTGGCACAGCTAACCTGCTGCGCATTACGTCCGACATCATGTAAATGATGGGTTATTTAAACACTGGCATGCATCTCTTCCAGGAAGGCTGCTCTCATGTATCCTCACTCCTTGATGCACAAATAAGAGAACTGAGCTGGCCGGCAAAGATGGCGGACCGGAAGATGAGAAATGAGTAACATCGAAGTTGCATGGCATGGTCTTCTCCGTAAAATGGTAGAAAGTGGATTTAAACGCATTCGATAGACATAAATAAGATAAAGATATTGAGAGAGAGAAAGACAGAAGTCTTAAAAATATCAAATGCAGAACTACGAAAGAAAACAAAGACCCTTCCCTATCATACATTGCACACTTATGTCGTATGGGCAACGATGAACTCCCAAAGCAAGTTTTGTTCAACACAAGATCTTCTAAGTGGTCAAAATTTGAAAGACTATTGGATTTATACGCAGAACAGATAACACGTACAATGATGGACAAATCACATTTCTTGCAACTGCTCGATAGGATTCTTCCTACCAAAACAGAAGCACCCTATAGGGTACTCTATAAAAGAGAACATGATTATGATGATGATGATGATGGTGATGAAGCGAGGATGGAGGAAATGACAATTAACAGTTTTGAGGTACACCCATACATGGGACAGTAGTGATCAGGTTTACCAGATTAATTATTTCCGCTCAAGCTCATCACCAAAAACACCTCCCTCCTAATGGCTCTTACCTCAGCATCTACCATGCACACAACTTGAAAGCACTACGCCAATATTTTTTTCCTGCTCCTCATATTCAAAGATTATACTGTAATCAGATAACCTGTCTAATGCAACAGCAGAAATGGGTAAAGTGTTGAGTATAGTATTTGAACACAGCCAGGATTAGTATAGAATTTACACAGAATCACACCAAACACTGACCATGATTACACCCTGATTATACAATCATACAGCAGGTGTGTTTCTTTAGGGCCATAATCCTCTGCATCAGGGACATCACCAACTGCAGGGGATTCTGGGAAATGTAGTCCCATTATGTCATAATCAGGAAGCTTACTTTATAAGCAATATATTAATATTTTGTACTTGGTGTTTATAGTTTGTGATATTTATTATAAAATGAACTTTTGGGTTAACAGATTTAAGACAGGTCTTTGGTATACACTTTAAGTAGCCTATAGTAAAAAACGGTATCAGTCACACCCCTGAGAAACAGTTTAAAAGGGTATACATGTCACCATTTACTAAAGTTTCCAGTACTTAGGCTGAAATGATGTGCAGGTCAGGTTTATTTGCATCTTTGCACATCTGTGACATGGAGGGTCCGTAACACAGCACATTTTTGTGAAAAGTGTAAAGCGGGTTACAGCAGATTACATCAGGGTAGAGCTGCTTCTCCCCACAGACTCACACTGGTTTACAAGCAATCCTCCTAATGTGGCAGGGAACTAATATACTCTATATATGTAGTTAGCAACATCTAGTTAACATCTATTTTTCATATGTATACTGTCTCATACTGACATGCATTCTTTTCACCCTTACCCTGGGTTTACACTGGGGCACAATCTCTACAATTTGAGAGGATCGTGAGGAGTGTGGGGGGGTCATGGATTATCATGGATCCGCCTCGGCAGTTCAATACTTCCACTTAAATATAAAAAGTCTGCCTGCATTTTTATTTTTAAACGAAGTGCCAAAGTGTAAAAAAGAATTGATTACATAGATCTATTTCTCTTGTAGCAGCATTGTATGTATGCTATATATCAAAGTAAATAGAAAAAAAATCATAAAAACAAACAACAGTGACTGAAGTCATTCAGCCTTATATTAAAATGAAACCATTTACTACATTGTGGATCTATATATTAATACAGAGTGAGGTTTATCCCCTTAGCAATCATGAATCCGGTCATAAAAAACCTCACACATTACATCTAGTTTATCACTATTATGTTTGTTTTGTGATTTGTTTTATTTAATTTATTTAATTAATTGAAAGTGAAAACCATTTCAGGTAACTACCTCTTGAAGCTCATCAAGAGAATGCCAAGAGTGTGCGAAGCAGTAATCAGAGCAAAAGGTGTCTACTTTGAAGAATCTAGAATATAAGACATATTTTCAGTTGTTTCACACTTTTTTGTCAAGTATATAATTCCACATG
>JAQMYF010000011.1:1877802-1888676 GCA_030014195.1 Neosilurus mollespiculum | reverse complement strand
CTCTCTCTCTCTCTCTCTCTCTCTCTCTCTCTATCTATCTATCTATCTATCTATCTATCTATCTATCTATCTATCTAAGAAGATCATATATAGATTTAAGCCTCCAGATAGTCCTGAAAAGACTACATTAACAGTGTGTGTGTGTGTATACGCATTTACAGTATATGTATGTTTTATTAACTTAAAAAATTTAATTTCCCCAGTCACGAATGAATTTCTGATGTGTTTTACTTTTCATTATCAGTTCATTGTGGATGAATATAAAGGTTTTCTGGTGAAACCACTCCGTTCACGGGCTTAGTATCTCTAATTCTCCTGTAATACATCTTGTTTTGGTTGATTTTGTCTTGGACCTTTTACAATAACCATAACAACGGTGGAGGAATGATGTAGCATGTACACAATAACTTGGCAGAGCAACACTGATTCATAGAATGTGAAAAAGGCGAGATCAAGTGTTCTGTCTCTCGCTCACCTCAAGATGGTGATGTTATTAATGTGATGGCGGCCGGTGCAGGGGCCATTAACACTCACGTACAGGAGGAAATAAAAGGTTTCAGAAAGACATTGTGGCCGATTCCATTTCAATTCCAGGCGATACCACTGTACTTCATCTTTATTTAATATACCTGGGAACTGAATGAGCACATTTAAGTTGGTCAATAAAAATATAAAAAGCTTTTCTTTGTACTTTTGCAGGTTAAATACAAGCTTGTGTGAAATAGCAAATCACACATTTTGGGGGTTTTTTCTGCACATTGTAAAAAATATCCCAACTTTTCTGGGAATGGGATTTAATTACCCCACTGGGGTACTATTTACTTATCCATCGGAGTCATGGGGGAAACTGACGCCAATACCAGCTGACTTCTGGGGAGGGGCAGAGTTACACCCTGAACAGGTCACCAGTCTAATACAGATTCAAATTCACATCGATGGAAAATTTAGACTGGCAAGCTGAACATTGTCTTCTGACTTTGGGATAAAACCAGAGCACCCTGAGTGAAACCACTGAAGCCCAGGGAGAAAATAGAAACTCCAGACAGAAAGGCCCCAATTTAAAAATGTGCCATGAATATTGACTGGGATTCGAGTCAGGAGATTATCTGGGTCCTGTCAGTCATATACGAGTTATTTTATTTTCACCCAGAATCAGGTTTATGACTGATGATATTAAATTTTCTTTAAATAGGTCCTGCTCTGTTCATGTTTTTTTAAGGATGTGTGATGCCCCTGTGTACTGGCTGCTTTTCATTTTTTTTGTCCAAAAATGTTGAAGGGCTGGGACTGGAGTAGATTGTTTTAAATATTCTGCATTGTTGTGTTTGAGGTGTAGGAACAGAGATGATTGCAGTGCAGTGTTTCTCTGAGTAACTGGTGTTCCCACTGCTTTCAGTTCTTCCACAAATTCTTACCTTCCTTATCATTAGGTTAAGGGCACATTGTGAAATCTTGTGTGGTGCTATGGTGAAAGTTGTGGCGCCTTGAACTTTTCACCTGCATATTATCAAACCACTGATGTGAGGTTTAAGGTCTTTGCTATGGCTCTGGTGGTTTTTCCATTGAACTCTTGTTTAATAATTACTCATTGTGTGAAATCTTGTTGTCTTATTATGACACCGAGTGCAATTTGTCAGAGAATTTCTCCAGCATGTATCTTCAGCACTCGACATAACCACTTGCTCGCTGGCCAGTAAATATTCAAGTGGGGCCACCAAAAATATATCATGGAGACTCATTTATGCCACCACATTTTCGGTGAGCTGGTGACCCAGCAGTATCTCGTATCTGATTCTGTGCAAGTCCATACATTTCAGTAGGGCATGTAAGATAAGAGTTTATTTATAATCTGATGTGGTACATTCTAATGAGCACTTTTGGTATAACCCCCTATAACCATTTCAAGAGAATCTTAACTGTTGGAGCTGCATCACCATATGCATTTCTGAACATATGCTGTGTTTATGTGGAACTTGCGAAATCATATTTCCCATTTCTCAAGTCATTAAAACATTCAAATGGCAGTGTTTCCTGTGATCTCAACCCCTGGACTCGATTTTCACAAGTCATGACAACAAGTGATATTTATGACAATGAATGCTCTCAACTTAGTAACCTGTGCTTTTGGTAAAAGATTGTGAAGTTCCCATATTCACAACGTTCATTTGAACGCAGCATAGACAAGGATTTGTGTTTCCGAATCACAACCACAACTTGTCCCCAACTTCTGTTTCACATTACTACATGTATACAGAGCACCACCGTACAGTATATGTGACTGATGCAGAGACGGCTTGTGAGTGTATTTGTGAGGTCCCGCCATAGGACTTAGTCATGTCTGTCTGTTTGATCTGCTCTCTCCTCTCCCGTGTGTGTGTTTTTGATTACAGGCTCCGCCCTGATTAGCTCACCTGTTCCTCATCTCCACCGGAGGATAAAAGGGGGCCGCTTACCTTGTCCCGATTGCCAGATCGTCTTGGGCCGTCATTGAGTGAGCGCTTGCGTCTTCGCGGAGAGAGCTTGTGCCGTCATAGAGAGAGGACGTATCTCATTGTTCGCACCACGATCCAGCCGTATTTCCATAGTGTTCATGCTCCACGTTTTCCGTGTTCCTAATAAAGGATCCCTGTTTTCAACTGATCTTATCGTCTCTGTCCTGCATTTGGGTCTATCTGTTCATGGTACCGGTGTAACAGTATTGGGATCCAGCTCATCTGCATGGCTTCGGAAACTATATTGTATTTAAACGAATGTAAAGTACTAAACATGGAAACCAATACTGATGCAAACACTTCAGCTTGTTGCCCAACCGTGTCCACAAAACAGTGGTTGGTAGTCCACTACATTTCAGGTTTTGGTGGCGCTGCATGGCCACCAATGTATGAAGCCCAGTGTCTAGCCCTGAACTTAATTCCATTTAATTTTTCATGTGGGGTCTATGTAGGGTCGCAGGGCAGCTCAGCCCAGCTGATACACACTGAACATCTACTGCAGAGTCAACACAGATGTACAATCGTTCACACTCACATCCACACCCAGGGACAATCCAATTAGCCTAATGTGCATGTTTTTGGACTGTGGGAGGAAACCAGAGTGCCCAGAGGAAACCCGATATGAAAGTTGGGTATGCATTACTTTTTTTAAAAATCTGCACTGCGAAAATCACTAAGAAATATTATTCTGAATTAAGTGAGATACGGACAATAACAGAATAAAGTCATTGTACATGTTGTAGCAAGCTAAGACGTGGCCAGAAAGGAAACAAACAATAAAAGAAGAAAAGTAAGTGATGAAGGGGATAAAGTAGTGTTACGAGCAATAAAAATGTGTATAGAGAGGGGGTAAAGAGGAAGATGGCGAAAGAGGAAAACAGATGGGAGGAGAAAAGTAGAATTTAAGAGCCACAAATCCCAGCCACATACTGACAGACTATAATTTGGATGTTCCAAGAATAGCCAGTAAATGGGAAGGAGGAGGGGAGGGCAAACATCACAACATACACTTCTCATTCATCAGCCTCCACACAACATCCACTGAGTATAGAGTTTATAAAAGTATATTCAGTGCATGTTGGGAAATAATGGAGATTCAGATGAATTATGAAGAGACATTTAAAGTAATAGCAAGAGCAAAGTTTACAACTCAGAGATTACACAAGACACATGGTATTAACATGGCTTTTCAATTTATCGAGCTGAGAAAAAGAAAGTGATCCTGAAGTGCATGAGACTGGCAGATGTTACACTAAAACATCCCTTCATTCCTTTGCCAAACCACTTTATCTTATTAGGGTCATGGGGAGGCTGGAGCCTATCTCAGCCAACTCCTGGCAAAGGCAGGGTACACCCTGAACAGCTGGCCAATCCAGTGCAGGACCAACACACACTTACAACCATTCACATGACTGTGGGAGGAAACCAGTGGTACCACACAGAAACACCGTAGCCAAGCCCACAACATCACCAAGCCCAAGGACCTTCTTGGTGTGAGGTGGACATGCTAACTACTACACCAATGTGCCACCCGTCCTCATTACTGTACCCCTTTTATCTGATACACTGGCCTCTGGTAGGCTATAGTGTCCAAACCCTTCCTTGGTATGAAGCACCGAATACCATGCAATCAGGACAGGCCTCCGCAACTCCCACCTGCTCCCAAGGAATTTGTCTTACTGCTGTATACTTCAGGAACTTTTGTCCATAGTTAACCCAGAGAACTGACTGGTATCTCTGAGTGCTAGTGCATTCTTCCCACCACTTCAGACCACCCATTTCAGTATACCTGCTTACCAGAGGATGACGGCACGGAATGGTGGCACAGTGGTTAGCATGTCTGCCTCACAGCAAGAAGACTTGGGTTCAATTCCCGGGCTTGGCCGTTTCTGTGTGGAGTTTGCATGTTCTCCCTATGTCTTTGCTACCACAGTCCAAAAAACAGGCCGATTGGCTGTTCCAAATTGCCCCTAAGTGTAAATGTGAGTGCCATTGGTTGTGTGAGTGTTGACTCCGTCCTCGGCCAGAGTCGGCTAAGATAGACGCCAGCCTCCCTGCGACCCTAATTAGAATTAAGCAGCTTAGAAAATGAATGAATATAAAGGACGATATAGATAATACCCTTAGCCTTACTTTTACTCATCTGAGCACAAAGAGTCAGTCAGGAGTGGCAACACCACCTCCAGTATCACCAGAGTGAATACTGACCGGTGCTCCTCATGGCTGTCTGCTTAGTCCACTACTGTTTACTCTACTGATTCATGACTGTGCTGCAAAGTACTGTTCAAATCAACATTGTGGATGTAATCAGCAACAATGATGAGTCTGTATCCAGGGAAGACATGGAGAAGATCACAGAATGGTGTAGAGACAACAATCTATATCTTAATTTTGACAAGACTAAAGAGATGATTGGTGAGTTCAGGAGAACTCAAATACAACCACTGCACATCAATGGAACAAGTGAGGGCGGAGTCAAACGTTCCAGGTTTCTTGGTGTGCATATGACAGAGGAACTCCTCTGAACTCAATACCACTTTCTTGCCAAGAAGTTCTACCAGCACCTGGACTAAAACACCCCTCCCCATCCTTACCACAACAGACAACATGCTGAGCAGCTGGGTCACTGTGTGTTAGGGGAATTTAATGGTAACAATCCTACAGAGGACTAAGAGAACAGCTGGAAAGACCATCCATGTCTCTAACAACAAGCGCTGCACCTGGCAGAAGGTACAGGAGTAACTGCACCATCACCAGCAGACTCCACTACCGCACATTAACATACTAAGGCACATTACTCGGTACCCTGCTTCCTCCCAGTGCTCACCTGTAATAGTCAAACAACTGACCCTGCATGAGTCAACTCTCTGCTACTCTGCTCAATATTTTACACTTTACAGCGCAGTTCCTGTGCATTCATTTTGCAGGGTTTTATTGTTTTATTGTTTGAACTAATTTCACACTATTGTGTTTTCGCACTTTGTGTTGTCTTGTATACTGTTATGTGTTGCACCATGGTTAAAAACTAACAAACAAACAAATAAATAGCCTTAAAAGTGGCACACCGCTAAATAACATTTAAAAAGTTTTAATCGTAATTTAAAAGTTATGTACAGTACCAGTCAACAGTTTGGACACACCTTCTATTTCAGATAGAATGATTGGGTGAGTCCATACTTTTGACTGGTACTGTGTTATAACAGCTGTAATAAACAATTGTTCCTTCACCCTCTCATCCCCGTACCCATAACTCTGAAAAGAGTCCTGCAGTTATGGCTTGTGAAACGGTAGTGGAGTCTGCTGGTGGTGGTGCAGGTACTCCTGTACCTTCTTCCAGGTGCAGTGCTTGTTGTTAGAGACGTGGATGGTCTTTACAGCTGTTCTCTCAGTATTCTGTAGCCATTAAATTCCCCTAACACACAGTGACCCAGCTGCTCAGCATGTTGTCTGTTGTGGTCAGGAAGGAGAGGGGTGTTTCAGTTCAATTCATAATTTGGGAAATCGGGAACTTGGGCCACATCCAACTTGTCTGATGTTATTCGACTAATTAAAATAAGTATTTGATCCATAAATCTATCCATCTAATTATCTATTTATCTATCTACAGTAGTGTAAAGTGACGATTATACACCACCATTTTTGTCTAAAAGGCTCCTACTAAAGAGAAATAAAAAATTACCTCTCTATAATTTTTTGGTTGAAAATGTATTGAACAATGCTACTGTAGGAGATGAGAACCAAAAAAATAATTCCGACAAGTATCTTGAGGTAAAATTATGGCTAATAAACAAAAACACTGAAAATACCAACTTTTCAGAGAAATTTAAATTTGAAATATTTTTGTTATTACTATATATTATTGTTTGTTTACTTATTCTCATCAATATGATCCAATATTACATGAAATAAATACTTAAATAGTACTTGGGATCTGATTTATCTTTATTTTGTTAAGTGTAGAATCATCACTGCACACTACTCTATCTATCTATCTGTCTGTCTGTCTGTCTGTTACGTCTGTAGCTAAGTCTCTCCCCGACTCTCACACACCATGAGCACACTCCCCCGAATACTAATCACCATCACCTGCACCTCATTTCCGGATCTAATCACCTCCTCCATATAAACCCCGCTAGACACACTTCAGTGTCTAGCCTCGTTGGA
Source organism: Neosilurus mollespiculum (assembly GCA_030014195.1). Classification (NCBI taxonomy): domain Eukaryota; kingdom Metazoa; phylum Chordata; class Actinopteri; order Siluriformes; family Plotosidae; genus Neosilurus; species Neosilurus mollespiculum. Next base: position 1,882,020 of record JAQMYF010000011.1, on the reverse strand, counting down.
TGTATACGTGTTACCACTGCTACTCCTTCTAGCGCTTTGGACTCACCTCTACTTCTACGCTCTCACTCTCTCCTCGTCCCGATCACATCCCTCTTCTCCCAGATCCTTATTTCCGTCTTCGTTGTGTTTGTCCGTTTGTGTTCGTCCCTCGTGGAAGGTTTTATTTCCTAGTTTCTCCTTGTTTGTTGGTTTTGCGTTCGCCCCTCATGGCAGGTTTCTGTTCATTTCCCGTCAGTGTGTTGTCAGTGTTTTGTGGGTCTCCGAGCTATAGTTTCTGGTTTCCTTCTGGTCTCCTGGTCGCATTGTAACACCATCTATCTATCTGTAATAGATTTTTGACTTCAAGTCACAGTTTTATCATCCAATTAAAGAACTTGTATTAATGCAGAGATTTATACTGATTTTAACGTCGAGTTATGTTTAAAAGCAAACATATTTCACAGACTAACTGATTTCTTTTCCTGTTGCCAGATATTTTAACATCCCATCAAAACCAGCCTTAGATTTATTTATTTATTTATTTATTTATTATTTTTTGTGACCATTAAAAAAGTTTTTAATGATCAACTCCACTTTTTTGAATTTATTTTTTTTACATACGTCTGTGTAAACAGGGATGTTTAAAGTACATGTTGTACTTCAAACAGGAAAAGTAAGAAGTTTAACAGAATTTTTTTTATATATTTGACCTTGTTGTGATCTTTTTCTTCTACTAACTATTCCCATGTTGTGGCGTCGCTCTGATGCTATGATGGCTTCCAGATCGTGCTTCACACAGTTGAGCCATCTTAATCTTGGACGTCCTCTTTTCCGCTTTCCTGGTGGCTCCATCTATATTGTCCTCCTGCATCATTCTCTCTCCTCTTAACACCATCTGAGCCTGCTAATAACACTCCTCACACTAAGGTTTTCAATGTTCATTTGATTTTAGATATTATCATTCCTAATATGGTCCTTTGACGTATGCCCACAAGCCCATCTGCATATTTTCATCTCTGCTACCTCAAACTTCCTCTTCTGCTGGTAGTTTAGTCATACCGTTTCCATGGTGTAGAGCATAGCTGGTTGGATGACCATCATATGTACCTTATCTTTGACTTTTGATGGCACTTGTTTACCTTGCTGTGATCTTGTTTGGATTCAATTTAGAATCTAATCAGTTCACCTGATGGTAACAGTTATTACTCCATCTGAATTTTATGAACATTCAAGAACTGCTAGTGGCAGAGGGATTTAAAAAATAAAAATACAACTAATCATATTCAGTACCGTACATTTGCATTTTTTTACATTTCTGGGACACAACCCTAGAGAGCTAAGTGTTACCGATTAGTCTTCTTGCTTTCAGGTAAAAATCTAAGATTCTGTGTTACGTGTCCAAGTGAGCTGTACTCCAGGTTCTGAGCCTGTTCTCTGTTTATTCTTAGATGTTTCTGACATCATTAACGAAAACCAAGAGGCATCTTTAGATATCATTTCAGTAATATCAGCATGCAATACTGAAAGACCTGTATGATTACTGGTTTTCCCCCTGTAATTTAGTCACATCTATATACTATGGGACATATTGTAAGACGAGCACATGGGTAAATAAAACCAGTACCCATATTCGTCCATTACCCCAATTTGAAGCCACTGTAGATCAGCACTAGAGAAAAATGCTACAGAAGTTAGCACGCTGGCTAAAACTGATATTCTCTGGTTAAATGCCCCCCTACTTTTCTTTTTCTCCTGCACATTGCATTGGTTTCCTATATGTCTGTAAATTATTATAAAACACTAGTTATGACCCACTTGTCCCTCAGTACCTAAGCAAATGTTTGGTCAGTTATGATCTGGCACAGCTGCTCTGTCAAAAGGTGCAGGTCTTTTGTAAGTACCTGGAATAATTAAGACGCAAGTACTGGGAACTATGCGTTTTACCGGACGGCATTTTTCCACAGGTGGGGATGCGGAATGTTTCCAATCCTCTCACAATGTGTATTAAAGCAGGGGAGCCTGTTCCTGTTCCGGTGATCTACCTCCCTGAAGACTTTCACTTCAACTGTAATTATACCCACCTGTTTAACTAATCATCTAATGAAGACAAGACTGAAGGTGATGATTAGATTTCTCAGGTGGGCACCAATATGGGTGGAAATAAACTCTTAAGGGAGCTAGATCTCCAGGAAGAGGATTACGAATTAATGCTTTGAAGCATGCACGACAAAAGCATAACAACCTCTCTCTCTCTCTCTCTCTCTCTCTCTCTCTCTCTCTCTCTCTCTCTCTCTATGTCGCTCTACATTAATATATTACTTCTTACATGGTCCTACCCTACCCAGTCTTGACTTGAGATTAAGACTTGACTGTAGACGGATCATTGCCGAAGGTAATGTCACCATCCAAATCAATACAGCAATGATTGCAGGAACACAAAATCAATGGTCATCTCAGTCTCCAGAATTCAGTCTTACTGAACACATGTGGTCAGAATTGAAAAGGGCGACCATCCACATGCACATCAATCATCTACTGATCTAAAAAAGGCTATTGTTCTCTGATCAAAAGTAAAATGTAAAGAAGTTGACTACTCATTTTATTTGTGGCCATTCTGATAGATTTAGATACTGTGATATTAAGTGCGGTCCTGTCAGCATATATGTTGAGAGTGACACAATGTTTCAGAAGGTTTAGCACTATGACCTCACAGTGAGAAGGTTCAGAGTTCAGATCTCAGCCAAGAGCCTTCCTGTGTGGAGATAGCATTTTCTCCCTGTGCTTGTGTGGGTTTCCTCTGGGTACTCTAGGTTCCTCCCATAGTCTAAAGACATGCACATTAGGTCAAGTGTTTTCTTTAAATTGCTCATAAATGTAAATGTGAGTGTTTCTGTGTTAGTGCTATAAGAAACTTTTTTTTTTTTTTTTAATAGCCAAAGGTCAATTAGAGCCCCTAAGATCAACAGTGGGCTCAGTCCATTATTGTCAATTTTCAGGAGAGCGTTTTAAAGTTTTAAGGCTGTAAAAAAATCTAAATATTCACATTTCAATGCCTTCAGTCTTACTGAATACGTTTCCTAGACACTTTTTTGGCCTAAATTGAGTGTGTTGCTGAGACTTTGGAATCTTGTGGAAACTTGCCAATTTTTTTTTTATTTTGAACTTACACTTAGAATAATTGCATCAAACCTGGATTGAAATGTTATTTTTCAGTGCTACACTGGTCTAAGTTTAAATGTCCAGGAAATGTAGCAATATTACACAAAATAATGAATAACATTCCATTAAATACTAACAAGCAGATGCAGTGGTGTCTTAGCTGAAGTAATACTTTCCGAGTCCTCTATTAACTGAAGAAACTCTTTTTCAGGTTTGTTTTTCCTCAATGTGGAGGCTTCACACACATCTTGGATTTTGGACTTGGCCGACTGTTGCACTAGTAAATCAGTGAAATCGCTAAGAGTGCCCCGATTATGTGAAAACTGGAACTCTACCAGGATTCAGACCAGTATTCATCTGAACGATTTAACTTTTCTCTATTCATTTCTTTACTTAACTCAAAATTCACAAAAATGCTCTAAGGCACTCAATTAGAGCTCCCCTTTTTTTCTGCATTTTTAACAGGGCTGGTAGGGTGGGTGGTAAAAATAATCAGAGGACACTTGCTCAGTAGGTGGCTCAAAGTTTAGAAAAATTGGACTAGTATCCCATGGGTGGCGTAATGGTTACTTACAGTGGTTACAGACATGACTCCCACAGTCCAAAGACATGACGATCTCCAACACCAGTATTCTGTTTCCAGTGTTTGGGAAGGGTGCATGGTACTGTCTGTCTGTGCATGTTGTCCTGTCTTTTTGAACTGTCCTGCAATGTCTGCACACACTGCATACACACACACACACACACACACACACACTTACACTTTATACTGTAGTTCTGTAGACCTGTTTTAATGTATGTAGTACAATGGTCCAAGAAAAACGTTATTTCTGTTGACTGTGTACTGTACCAACTGTATATGGTTGGCAATGAAAACCAATTGAACTGACATGGATTAAGCACAAATGTTAGGCACTGGAGCAGCCATATGTAACTGTTAGTAACATGACTAGCAGTTGTAACAGCACTTTACAATGCAGTTATGAAGGCTAAACTATAATCCTAATTGTATATTTTGTATATTCTATATATATATATATATATATATATATAGATATATATATATATATATATATATAT
>JAQMYF010000011.1:1844179-1858690 GCA_030014195.1 Neosilurus mollespiculum | reverse complement strand
TTTGGTTTGAAATATATCAATATATACACCATATATGCTGCCTTTAATGAAGGATTCTACAGCTTATTGTCCAGAATATCTGAAAATGCCACAAAATCATCAGTCAGCATTGCGTGATTTTTAAGATTTCCCCCACCATGTATCAGTACATAGCTTGGACCAGTACCAGCCATCTAATCTCCAATCACTTAAAGTAAAAGTACATAATTTCCACAGTAAACCAATAAAAATGCCTTTTTCACACCTCTTCAGTGTAAACAGACTTTCCTTGGCAAGGCCATGAAAGGAGGCTTTGGACTTATTTTGTTCAACCCTCATTTCATGTCCTTTAAGATAAACATAGCTGATCTATTATATCTAAAAATATAACCCTTCGACTTCAGACCGGTTTTGTGCTGGAGGGTCATATTTCATCTCCATCCATTCACATTTATAGTATTTGTCTATACTTGCAGCAGCATTACTAAATAATAGATGTTCGCTAATGCAGATCCTACAAGTAAACACAGCAACAAGTTAAAAAAGAAGAAGCAGATGTTAGTGCTGAAACATGTGGATAAGAACATTAAGATAAAATATTTGATTTTTGGCTGTTCAAGTGTTAACTTACGGATACGATGATCCTCAGTTTCACACTCAAAATGTTATCTTGCTGGTCTTACTGGATTTAAAGAGGGATTGGGTCCATTTATCAGAGATATTTCAGCTCTGAACCAAACGGAATCCAGTGAAAGGAATTTAACCTCAAGTGACATGGGTGAACTTACAGGATTACATTAGTTGCAGACAGAATTTTCAGTATTCATGTCTTCGGATATCAGATGAACAAGGCCTCCTTGGAGCAAAGTACTGAAATCCTCCATATGTTAAACCAAATAAATAAATAAATAAATAAATAAATCACACTAAGGCTTGCAATGTGTTAAAACAATCAGTGATAATCTGACATTGCACCAAAGTTTGTTGCGTTTCAAGCAGGAGCGATCAGAGAGTTCTTAGAGAACAGACTGGTGAACTGAAATCTGCTGTGAAAATAATGAATGACAACAGATGGGTAAAATAATAATAATAAAAAAAAGACTTCCCCAACAGATTCCACATTTAAATGTGGAGTGTGGAATAAAACCTAAATATAAAAATATGATGAGAAAGAGACAACATAATCACAAGCTGGGAAGGAGGTCTAATAAAGCAAGAAACCCTCAGAAGGCTAAGTTAGGATAAAACAAGCCCAGCACATAGCTAGAACAAAGAGAGCAAAACAGGAAGTAGCTCAATGCTAAACTAACAAATAATAACAATTCACCAGTTTTATACAAGCTTCATGGCTTGGAGGATTTTATGGACTGTTTGAGGAAATTCCTGCAGACTTGCTTTAAAAAAACGAGTTTAAAAAAATGAGTTTTATTGAACTTCAGGGAATTCTGGACTCCCTGTGATATAAAACATCTTATTGTTTGGTGCATTTAAAAGCTAGCTGTACTGTAAGCTCTGTTCTGACTTTTCCCACAGGTAACATTTACTTAAAGAGCGTTCACATTATACCGATCATGATCCCGATTTGTACCAATTATATTCTGATGTTAGTCTAGTTTTGTTCTGATATGTACTGGAGTTCACCGATTGTTACCTAATGTGATACCAATGTTATTCCTGTTTCATCCAATGTTATTACAGTCTATACCGATGTCCCTCCGATTTGTACTGATGTTGTGCCGCTGTGTCTCTGATGTTGTATAAAAATACAAAAATTTACCATAAATGTGCCCGGAATGTCTCCTAATGTTGCTTGCATTTTTTCCAAATTTTATACCAATGTTACACCAATCACTACCGATGTTCTTGGATTTTCTCCAATGTAACCTTTCAGTACAATCAGGGCAGATAAGATTCATGATCGGTATTGTGTGACTGCACCTTTAGACACATCTACTACTATCTAACTCTTCTTTTTCCGTATCTTGTATTTTTTCTCAAAACTATCTTGCTGTGCAAACCAGTCTAAACTAAACAGCAAATTTAAACATTCAGTTTTGCAGAGAAATGTACTCAGCACTAGTAGCGGTTTGTTGACTCAGGTATCTGATAGCTTCCTTTGTATTTTTGGGAGGGCATTTCATTGAATTTCTAGGATTTCAGAATCCATCACTGTCGCAAACCATAACTGTTTGTCTGCCATTTTCAGACAAATCAGATCATGTGTAGTATATACTAATAGACATGAATGTCCTTGCAAAAACTTGGGATAAATCTTGAGTCAAAATAATGGTCAGAAACACATGGTTTGTCACGGTCGCTGATTCTATACTCTAAGAAATTATATGAAGAATGCTACTCAAATATGACAATTTTGAAGGTAAAGAAACAAAATTAACTTTTTTCAAACTCTGAATACGGTTTAAAAGACTATTTAAAGAGAATATTTAGTGACATCCTCCTCGGCTTTGGCGAATAATAGTCATATATTCAAGCTAACATTAGCAAAGGGCGACAGGGGTTTGCATGTTCTCCCTGTGCTTGTGTGGGTTTCCTCCAGGTACTCTGGTTTCCTCCCACAGTCCATAAACATGCACAGTGGGCTAATTGGCTGCTCCAAATCACCCCTAGGTGTGAGAGTGTGAATGGTTGTGTGCGTTGGCCCTGTGATGGCCTGATGTGTGTGTGTGTGTGTGTGTGTGTGTGTGTGTGCGTGTGTGCGTGTGTGTGTGTGTTCGTGTGTGTGTTTAAAACATTTGTATTTTCCAGGCAGCTGGAAGTTCTTAGTAGCAGTAATTAAAGCTTAAGTGCTGTAATGTGTGAGAGCAGGACCTTACGCTCCCAAAGAGATCCAACCTCAATCCTGCAGGCCTCCAAGGCTGTCCGATCTGAGATCAGATTTCTCCGCCATCACTCCTTACTGAAGTCATTATGTGCCTCAAGGCCAGACATATTGTGGATCAGCTTTCAAGCGAAAAATTGCTCCATCTCCCAAGACAGCACAGAATGTGGCCTGCACACGCGGTAGTGCTATGGCATGTTGCACAAACCCTTTTTTTTTTTTTATAATTCTTGCATGATTTTGATGTGTTGTTGTTGTATGTTGGATAGTTGCTCTATCCTGTGCTTTACTGGATGGGCGCTGGGTGCTGTGCCCTGTGGCTGAGCGTCAGCTGACTGAACTACCACACACTATTTTAAACTCTTCCACCATGCACCGCTTTGGCAAAGTAAAAAAAAAAAAAACAAATGAGAGGGGGCAGAAAACACAGGGCAGGAAACTCAAAACAGTGAAGGAGTCACGGGAAAGTTCCCTCCGACACTGCAGTATTCATATGGTGCTGAGTGAGCATGTGTGTTTTCATGCAAAGCCTTTGTCATTTTAGACCCATAAACATATTAATACGGGAAGCTGTGTCACCTTCTTACCTTCTTCTGTTCTCACTTTTTCATCCTGTCATCCTGTTCTAATATACTGTATGTGGGTGGTACAAATGCACACACACACACACACACACACACACACACGCACACACATACACAAATACACACACATGCACACATACATACACACACATGCACACACACTCACACATACTCACACACATACACACATACTCACACACGTACACATGCATGCACACAGACTCATACATACTCACACACACATGCACACACACACACACACACACACACACACACACACATGAACATACTGGGTCAAACCCTCCTGTGCCAACCAATACTATCTAAAGAGGATATGAATGAAAAAAGAAAGAAAGAAAGAAAGAAAGAAAGAAAAACAATATCATTAACGTTCATATCAGAACAACTAAAAATATTGTTATACATTTCTTTACGTGTTTTCCCATAGGGTGGTGCGGTGGCGTAGTGGTTTGCATGCTCTAGCCTCCCCACGACACTAGCAAGATTAAGCATTCCGGCGACTGAATCAATAAGTAAATGTTTTCATATACACATACAATTCATTAATTCATTAATTTTCTAAGCCGCTTAATCCTAATTAGGATTGCAGGGAGGCAGGCGCCCATCTCAGCCGAGGGCAGTGTACACCCTGCACAACTGACCAGGCCATCGCAGGAACCAGGAATTCGAACCCAGGATCTTCTTGCTCTAAGGCAGACGCGCTAACCACTGCACCACCTTGCCGCCAGTATAAAATATCATACCGGAGTAGCTTAAACATTCACTGAACAATTCATCCAAATATACTCAGCATTCATGTACTAACAACACACACACACACACACTCACACACAAGGGCCCATGTGGGAGTATTAAGGGCCCCTTAATGAATCGAGCGGAGAGTGGTAACCACGAATGGAAAGAGAGAAGGAGATGGAATATTTAGCATCTGGTCTGCAGATATGTGAGGCAATGTGGTCTCCATGAAGGCTTTTGCAACGCACGCACACACACACACACACACACACACACACACACACACACACACACGATCTTTACTCAGATTCCTCTCCAACAGCACAAAGATCATGTGCTAAGCATAAATCCTAACACACACACACACACACACACACACACACACACACACAAGCACCTTGTGTGTCCTCCGCATATTTGTAACCATATGTTAAATACAGGTCAAGGTCTGTAGAGTATTTCATGTGCCAATACCATATTTGAGAGTGAAATGTTAGCGAAATATCCAGACTTGATACACAAGCGTACATCACATCATGACAGGTAGGAGTTAAAAGCTGAGCAGAAAACATTTGGTTTGGCTCAGTAGTTTATTACTGTTTTCTACATTGTTATTAGAATCAAGAGGATATAAAATCAGTAACATTTTACAGATGATTATCAAGGTCCAGAGCGTTGGTTCTGTATTTCAGACCTAATACATGAAGAGCAAATGACTTAAAAATATTTTCCACGGTAGTTTTGGTTTGTCTCTCTCTCTCTCTCTCTCTCTCTCTCTCTCTCTATCTATCTATCTATCTCTCTCTCTCTCCCTCATACACACAGACACACAGACAAAAAACACACACATACTCACAAACATACATGCACGCGCTCACACACACACACACACACACACACACACACACATGCCTGCTCACACACTCACACATACCTTCTCCCTCTCTCTCTCTCTCTCTCTCTCCTCTGTCTCAGACACACACACAAATACACAAACAAACACACACACAGACACTTGTGTGAGTAAAATACGCAGATGTTATCATCCTGTACACAAGCTGAAATGATTAATGGAACAGTCCGTACACACAACCCTGCCCGCTGTGATGTGACAGTGTTAACCACTGTTCCAGTGTCCCACCCAGGGTGAGAGTCACTCAGTTGTTATTGCAGAAATATGGGTCATAACAATATTTTTTAAAATATCCAACTCCACTACCTCAGCACTCTTAGGAATGATATAAGAGAATTTAGGATAAATCCATAGGACTGCATGGTGGTGGTGTTGCCTCACAGCTCCTGTGCTCCGGTTCAGTCCTGGGCTCGGGTTACTGCCTGTGAGAAGTTCCACTTGTTTTCTCCCCTTGGGCTTCCTTTGAGTTCTCAGATTTCCTCCGACCTCCCAACAACATGTCGATACATGGATTTCCTAGAGTTACACTGCCAAATTTATGAAAATAGCACATATAATTGATATAAAATATTATATTTCTCATCAAAACATTTTATTGCTTTTAGTAAAATAATTTTAAACATGTTCCTAATTAATAGACTGAATTATGTTGAGTGAACATGCTCAGTTCACAGACCTTATTACAGAACGAAATCTTGTGAAAATGTTGGCACAGACAGTGATAAATAACAATAGTATATTTTACATGATGTCAGTTGGTGTGCAGCAGGGAAATGCAATATGTAAATTAAACAGGTTTTAATAATGAAAACTTGGCTAAAAACTCCAAAACACAGTTTAGGTTCAATAATATGAAACATGCAGAAGACAATCAACTAGGCAAACAACACAGCAGAGAAAATCCAAAAGTGTTGTAGATGAGGCAAGAAGAGATCGTACACAGGAACAGAGCAAAGCAGGCGAGGCAGGAAATCAGCAACGGTAAAGTAAACTGGGTCATACACTGAAAAAACTGACAGAATAAACACGTCCCAGTAAGACTATCAACAAGTGATACAGAACAATACTTCACGCTGAGTCCAAATTTACAAGTCCCTAAATAACCCGCATGATTAGAACCATGCCTGGTCCCTGAACCCAGAAGTAGCCACATACTTTGTAGGACGAGGCATACCACAGATGGGAGTACTCACTGCAAACTGATTGATCCACTATCTCTGGACATTAAGCAATTATTGAAAGAACCGAAGTATAATATATAGAATTATTCAGTCATAGGTCTGTTATATTCTGAGGTCAAAGGTTGAGATGGATAACACCCTCTGAGACTGAACCATTCTTCATATCATACTTAGTAGACAGTCACTCCGTATTATAATAGATAGTCGCGTTACATCGTTGCATGTTCCAGTCATGCAATAATCCCTCAACTTATCTGAGTGCACTGATGCAATGATTTGGTTATCCTATGGCAATGATACAATACCAAGAATTATTTGATGGCTTCCAACCAATCAGAAGCAAGAAAATTTCTTAAATGAATAATAATAGACATTATCCAACCCAGAGTCCTGTAGTAATTCTTGACTCGATTAAAATATAAAACAAAACCATAAAATATTTTTATGTATATCCTCATTCATTCATTTTCTAAAGCACTTAATCCTAATTAGGGTTGTGGGGAGGCTGGAGTCCATCTCAACCGACTCTGGGCAAGAACAGAGTACACCCTGGACGGCTCACCAGGCCATCGCAGCCTGTGTATTATATATTATAAAAATGTTTCAGTTCTGGCTCAATAGATATAGTTAGATATATAGATCAGAAGCTATATATTATTGAATGAATACTGTTAAAGTATGTGTGGTAGAATATTGCAATTGTAATGTGGCTGTTGCTGAATATTTAAATACTGGTTTCAGTGCCCAGCTGGGGTTTTATTCATGTTTTGGAAAATACATGATTGAATCTGATTGGACTGTGAAACAAACTGTGTTAATGTTGCTCAATTTAATCACCTGGAACTGAGGTACGCAATCAATTTATAGGTTTACTGTATAGGTTTCAGGAGGCTGAACCTGTTCTAGCATGACCGTCCCCCCTGCACACACAGCAATGTTCTTGTGGATTAATGATCATAAATCCCCACGTCCACACTCCAAAATATAGTGGAGTCCCTTTTACAGAAAAGGGAAATGTATTACAACAGCAAAGAGGAACGAAACCTGGAGTCCAACCGTTAAGAAACACATATGAGCGTTACAGTCAGGTGTCCAAAACTTTTGTCCATATAGTATACAGCGAGGGCATTTCTGTGTGGAGTTTGCATGTTCTCCCCCTGCTTGCATGGGTTTCCTGCGGGTATTCCAGTTTCTTCCAACAGTCCAAAGACATGCAAAGTAGGCTAACTGGCGGTTCCAAATTGTTGCTAGGTGGGAGTGTGAGTGTGAATGGGTGTGGGTGTTGGCCTGGCGAGCTATTCAGGATGTACCCCGCCCTCGCCCAGAGTCAGCTGAGATGGGCACCAGCCTCCCCTCGAACCTATTTAGGATTAAGCAGCTTAGAAAACGAATATACTATATCTGTGTGCATGTGTGTGTGTGTATATATAAGTATAGTAGTATACTATTGGGTATAGTTTCTTGTGTTTCCAAACTTTTAATGACCCTAATTAGGATTAAGCATAATTATTTATAATCATAAAATATTTATATATAAGAATAAGGGGGTCCTCACTGTACCAGAACTCACATACTGAAATCTCTGACACCAATAACTCCAAATTATTTCATTTATTTTTCATTTTATCAACACAAAATTAAAAAGTGTTATTTATGAATGTATATTTTTTAATCTCTGTAGTATTACAATACATGTAGTATTTAAATTTATATTAACTGAGTTGAAATCAGTGGAATAAAATCAGACAAGTTGGATGTTGCCCAAGTTTCTGATTTCCCAAATTCCGAGTTATATGACCGTCCCATTGCACTCTCATCACAACCGCAGTCAGAGTTATGGCTACAGTGGATTACAGCATAACGTCAGGAGAAGGAAAAAAATTAGTCTGGTGAGGGAACAATGCTTTATAACAGCTGCTGTAACACAGTTGCAGTCAAAAGTCTGGGCACACCCACTCATTCTAATTAAAATAGAAGGTGTGTTCAAACATTTGACTGGTACTGTATATATAATATTATTTATAATAAATAAATATGAATATAAAGAACCATTGCTGGTTTTCGTCAAGAGTAGGCTGCATAGCCGTCAGTGTGTTCCTGCCCTGCGATGGCCTGGCGAGCTGTCCAGGGTGTACTCTGCCCTCGCCCAGGGTCGGCTAAGATGGGTGCCAGCCTCCCTGCAACCCTAATTAGGAGAAAGCGGTTCAGAAAATGAATAAATGAATGATATAAATAAATAAATATTTTGTGTCCAATGATCACCGATAGTCATGAACCATTATATAATTAAAGACAAACCGAAATTCAAGTAAACACATTCTGATCTGTATTACTGATAAAATAATACGTTTCACATGCACATGTACGTGTTATTGTTATTCACACTCTAAAGTACCAAACCAGAGCTGCTACTGTAACACTTATAAGTGCTAAACAGTAGGAAGGTGATTTTTATGAACAGTTTACTTTTATATATCACTAATATTAGCAAACTGCCATCCTAAACAAAACCCACCATTTATACATTTAAATTCTCAAAACCAGCGCATTACCTGCCTGTCCTCCAATCTATGCAAGGTCTTTTACACACATATTTCCTTTTTAAACAAAGTAAGTGATGGATAATGCAATCCCAAGCTGTTGAGTTAGGTGTCTTTTTGGCAGTGCTGGGATTACCAACTTACCAGTTTACGGTATGAAATATCAACCACTGAGGTTCAACAGGCCCTGTAGAGAAATTAAAGAATTTACCCCAAAATGATAAATTAGGTGCTCGTGGTGAGCTTATCCACAGAGGCAGATAGACAAGAACCCCATTGTGTAAATCAGCCATCCAACAAATTACTAAGAATAAATCCTGTAATGACAGGGTTGCCAGATTGGGCTCGTTTTACGAGAACTACTCCCGACAAGTTAACAAGATCTTGTTAATTAGAACATAAATTTGTGCAACATTATTGTGACATGAGCGCCAGCCTCCCCATGACCCTAATTAGGAATAAGCGGTTCAGAAAATGAATGAATAAATGAATTATTGTGACGTTGCATAAAGGTCATTGTTTGGTTGGTTGCACTTAACATTATCTGAATGTTGTGGCAATGTTAAACCATAATGTTTATTGAATACATTTACATGACTTTTATGCACAACGTTATTTTGTCGTTGCCAAAGCGTGTACAGCGCCACGTAGTGTGGGAGAATGACTGTGCACATCCGTACTAGGGTTTCCTTTTCACTGAATCAACCTGGTACTGAGAAGGAAACTACAGCACACATGAACACAGTCCTCACAAATTAATGTTTCAGTAACATCTTCTGTAAACGTTTTAGAGATATTTACTGAAAATATTACTTGTACCTTAATTTTAACATTTTGGAACTCCATAAATAACTTTATCACAACCATTTTACAGTATTATCCAGAGCGACTTAAAAGTAACATTTTTACAATTGAGGGTTAAGGGCCTTGCTCAAGGGCCCAACAATAGTGCCACTGGGGATTGAAACAGTAACTCATTGCCTTAAACACTGAGGCACCACTGCCCTTTACTTGATGTTGTACCGATATCATTAAATCATAAATTGTTAGCTGAGTTTGAACTCAGAGTTTAAACCTGTCTTCTTGGATTTGCATGTTCCTCCAAATGCTTCATCTGGATACTATGGTTTCTTCCCACACACCAAATACATGCACATTAAATCACCTGGCTTCTCTAAATTGACTATAAGAGTGAATAAGAGTCTTGCCCCTATTACACAGTCTGTTTGCACCTTTGTTCCACCTCCCTGTTCTGTGGAAAATGTCTGAATATATAATGAGGGTCTGTATGATGAATCAATGTCCAAGTGAAAGGGACAAGCTGGAATAGAGGGACAGAGGTACTACATTGCCACTGACATTTCCTCTGCAATTATGCATTAAAACATTTCTGTCTATGACATCTAAGGTCTACACACTTTTCTGCTTGTGATCATATCGCACTTCTCTTCAGGTTCTCCTCCGGTGTACTTTTGATTGTATAAACAAGCCAGTATAAATATGGACAGCTTATAAAACCACCTTAACATTCAGTTCACCTGCTATTACTGCTTTTAAAGCAATGTCAGAGTATTCATACTCTCAGCAATACATTATCCTTCATCCTAGATGCCCATGCTCTGTTGCATTTGGTTCTGGAATGCAGGCATGCTATGTAAAAACAAACATCGGGCTCCTGTATGCTGGCTTTGTTTGGTTCGGTGTAAACAAGCACTGCTGGCATAATGAGAGATCTTATTACCAGCAATACTGTGGGATCTTTGTATAAAGGGGACTTAAATGGTAGCAGTGATAGACTGATGATCAGTCCAGGGTGTATCCCACCTCTCACCCAATGTCAGCCGGGGTTGGCTCCAGCTCACCTGAAACCCACAATGGATAAATTGTATGATTCGTCATTTGCTGGTGAAGATGACCTTGATTTCACATCATCACTAAGAGGTTGGGTGCGTACAAAGATGGCTGATCAGGCCTTGCTCTGAACTGTCTGTTGCAGTGTGGACAGGGTAAGATCCTGGCTGGGAGTTGGCGCTTACACGATCCTTGCGTCGCTGGTGTTTCTCCTGCAGTTCTTTTAAGCATGGCTCCTCAAAGTCTGCAGGACCAGTTCTAACCAGATTTCTCCAGGATGGCCGGTTTTGCGCTTCCCATGTGGCAGGGATGATATTACAACATTTCATGGATGCTTTCAATGTATCTTTGTAACGTTTCCTTTGTCCGCCGTGGAAGCACTTCCTTTCTGTTAGCTTCCTGTAGAGTAGCTGCTTCGGCAGGCGACTGTTGTCCGTACACTGCTCATGGCCTGCCCACCGTAGTTGAGAGAATGAATGAATTAGAGATGGACATGCGTGGATTATGGAGTGTGTATCTCTACATCAGAAGTACAGTTGAACTCTTACACTGTTTCCAACTAAAAAGCTGGTTGTACACAGGCAAATTCTCTGGAAGAAGATGCCCTAGTGCAACTGCCTGTGTAAAAACGATTTGTTCAGGCCACCATTGGCTGCAACTTGCTTGTTGTTCCAGATCTTTTGCTGGGCTGAACTTGCCATCTAAACACAATCAGTGTCTAGTAGGAGGGTTTTTTTCGTGCACAGTAGCGTCCATCCCGGCTGGTTCTTCTCCAGTGGTTTGTTTACCTGATGTCCATCTAGAGTTCAGTTTACCAACAATTTGAGAGTAACATGTAAACTTGTAGGAAAGTCGGTGCAAACTGCTCCGGCACAAGTTCTGGGGGCGACTTGTTCCCATCACCACTGTAAAAGCAGCTAAAGGCTGAAAAAAAAAGATAAATTATCCCCATTTTACACAAGTGCACAATTTGGCCTGGCACTTCAAAATCTAATCTTAAGAGTCACCACTAATTACCAAATAATCACTGATTAGATTATACAGTGTAAGTAAAACAACCACCCGGTTAATGATACACAAGCTGTTCACCTAAAAAAAGGTTTGGGGGGTGGTGGAATTATGTGACACGACATTCAAATGACCTGGCTTTGCAAATAGGACTACCGAATACGCTTCAGGGCTTTACACTGGGGGGATGTCAGGGGGTTTGTTATGCTAATGAGAACTATGTAGACTGCGCAACAGATTGGTGGAGTGTGTGTGCATGTCAGGTATAGAGTTATTGATGTCCCTCCTGCTTTTCCGTGAAAAAAAGGAAAGGAGGAATGCAGGCATTTTCTTCTTTATTGTAAAAGAGGCGGGTTACATTGGAGCTGAAAGATCATTCGGGCAACTTTTTCCCTTTTGGGAGTGAAATCTTGGATGGACCCTTTTTAAAATGGATTTTCTGCCTCTTAAAATACAGTCCATGTGAGGAGGTGAGTGAAAAGAGCTCGAGGGAAAACAGGAGGCTGTAAAAATGATAGAAATTGATTCCCAACACTCACGCCACTACAGAACTACAGAAAATGGAATAAGCTGTTTGTGTGAGGTCATTTTCAGGAAAGATAAAATGTGTGTTTAAAGCGAAATATGATTCCGGGTCCAGTAGGATTCATTCAGATTAAGTGAATGCATGTGGTTTTAGGGTGTCGTACTGTTAGAGGCAGTACAGTGGCGTAGCCTTTAGCACATCCACATCACAGCAAGAAGGTGATGGGTTCAAGTCCCGTGCTTGATGGGTTTCCTCTGGGTACTCCAGTTTTCTTCCACAGTCCAAAGACATGCACATTATGCTAAACGGCTGTTTCAAATTGCCCCTAGGTGTGAGTGTAAGTGGTTGTGTGTCTTGCCCTGTGATGGTCTGGCGAGCTGTTCAGGGTCAGATGTGTCTCTAATAGGATAAAGCAAGTGAGTGAATGTGTGATGCAGGGTCCAGTAGAATTCATTCATTCATTCATTTATTTTCTTAGCAGCTTAATCCTAATTAGGGTCACGGGGAGGCTGGTGCCCATCTCTGGGTGAGGGCGGGGGACAGCTCGCCAGGCCATCGCAAGGCCAGCACACATCCAACCATTCACACTCACACTCACACGTAGGGGCGATTTGGAACAGCCAACTAGTTTACTGTGCATATTTCTGTAACCATGAAACCACAGGGAGAACATGCAGACTCCACACATAAAGGAATCGAACCCAGGACCTTCTTGTTGTAAGGCGTTAATAGAATTCATTCAGAAGAAATGAATGCATGTGGTACTAGGGGGTAGTACTGTAATGGTCGCATGGTAGTGTAGTGGCTATCACGTCCGACTCAAAAGAAGGACCTCGGTTCGAGTCCCGGACTCAGTGAGGGCGTTTCTGTGTAAGATTTGCATGTTCCCTCTGTGCTTCCATGGGTTTCCTCAGGGTACTCTGGTTTCCTCTGACAGTCCAAAAACGTTAGGCTAGCTGGCTATATCAGATTGCCCCTATGTGTGGGTCCCCCCGCCTTTGTCCAGAGTCGGTTGATATAGACTCCAGCCTCCCCATGACCCCTGTAGGATTAAGCTATTCGGTGAATAGATGGATGGCTGGTGTATTGTAGTGGTATTGTAGTGAAGTGTGTCACACTGTACAGCGTTAATGGAGTGTAATATAACACTATTCTCTCTCCATTGCAAAACAGTGAAACGAACAAAAGCTGAACCCTGCACTCTGAGAGGTGCAAATGATGCGGAGTGTGCCGTGCTGGCCAGGAGTGAGCGGGACCTGCTGTACTATCGATCTTTCTCTTGAGTAATGACAAAAGAAGCATGAAAGTGAAAAAGACTAAACATGTGCTAGTCAAGTGAAGCAAGAGGCAGTGCAATAAAGATTTAAAGTTTTATTGTACCCTAATGAATTGAAAATGAATTGCCATGCTTTAGGAGGGGTTGGTAAGAGGGGTTAAAGTGGGCAAGAGCAACAGGACCAGACTAGAAATCCTATTTGGTAAATGTATTTAATAAAGGAAAACAATGCCAACAATAAGTGCTTCATGTTAGTTAGCAAACTGTCTAACAAAATATTTATACTGTACAATACAGTGCTGTGTGTGTGTGTGTGTGTGTGTGTGTGTGTGTTTTGTGAATGATTCAGTTTTCTACAATGGTAACCGCTATGTTGGTCAACCAAACATTTTAGGTTGTCTATAAGCAGTTTACATTTCCACCATTTTTTAAGTTTACAGTCTGTAGTTTATACCATAAAATCCTCAAAAATGTGTTTGTGTTTCTAGGAGAGAAGATGGGGAACAGATGGCACCATAACGAACCTACGATTAAAAATGAAAAGGTTTACAATAGAGATGATGATTATTATTATTATTGTCCTTGTGGTTGTTTTATTATTCATCCATTTTCTAAGCCGCATAATCCTAATTAGGGTCACGTGGAGACCTGGCGCCCATCTCAGCCAACTCTGGGTGAGGGCGAGTGTTTTATTATTATTTTTATTATTTGTCTTGTAAAATCTTCATTCACTTATTTATTTGCCAGACCACTTTTTACCCTTACGGAGCCCGAGTGGGTTCCATCCATCCATCCATCCATCCATCCATCCATCCATCCATGCATCTATCTATCTATCTATCTATCTATCTATCTATCTATCTATCTATCTACCTCTCCATCTATCTCTTTCTATCTCTATCTATCCATCTCTATCTATGTACTATCTATCTCTATCTCTATATCGCTCCATCTTTTGCTCTATCTATCTATCTATCTATCTATCTATCTATCTATCTATCTATCTATCTGTTCCTCTCTCTCTCCCTCCCTCTCTCTATTTATTTATCTTTTCTCTC
>JAQMYF010000011.1:1796024-1844079 GCA_030014195.1 Neosilurus mollespiculum | reverse complement strand
GAGCGAGGGGTTGAGAGAGGGAGAGAAGGGAGAGAGGGGGGGGTGAGGGGGAGGGAGGGGGGAGGGAGGGGGAAAGTTGGGTGAGGGAGAGAGGGGGGGGGGGGGCAGAAAGGGGGGTTGTGCAAGCTCAAACCCAAGTGTATTAATATCAGTAAGTGATTACATACTGGCAGGCTTTTATTTTTAAGGAATAATTAAATCACTCCACATCACTAATATCCCCAACTTCTGATCTTACTGTAAAATATTAAGTTTATAAATAATAAGCTTGGAAATTTAGCTGAGTTTCCTGATGATGTCAGGTCTCATTCATTCTCTCATTCTCCACAATGCTTTACCTTACTGGTGTTGCGGGAAGGCCGGAGCTGATTTCAGCTGAAACTTAGCAAAGGAGTCACCGCACGCCAACACAAACAACCATTCACCCTCACACCTAGGGGCAATTTGAAACAGACACTCAGCCTAATGTGCGTGTTTCTTGACTGGGAGGAAACCAGAGTTCCAGGAGAACATGTAAACTTTGCACAGAAACGCCCTCACCGAGCCCAGAACTCGAACCCAGGACCTTCTTGCTGTGAGGCGTTCATGCTAACCACTACACCACCCTGATGTCAGGTTGTTATTTTTTTATAAATTTCATCCATAATTAAGTTGAGAATTTAAATTTTTCTGTCTCATGTAACTCCCCTGTTGATGTGACACGTGGTACAGCTTCCAGGTATAGTAATGGTGGTGCTATGCAAATGAGTGTAGTAATTCAACACGGAAGTGACATTGTTAATGAAGCTCTGTCTTAATGAGAAGTTTGACAGTTTGCATTTTCAACTGAACTTTGGTGTAACCATATAACTTTGGGCGCTACTGCATTATTAATTGAATAAAGAAGCAAATAAAAACATGGCAATATAAAATGCAATTCACACATTCACTCATTTGCTGAACTAATTAATCCTATTAGGGTTGCAGGGAGGCTGGTGCCCATCTCAAGACAGGGTACATCCTGAACAGCTCATCAGACCATCGCAGGGCAACACACAAAACCCTTCACACTCACACTCACATCTAGTTGAGTTTGGAACAGCCAGTTAACCTAATGTGCATGTCTTTGGAATGTGTGAGGAAACTGAAGTACATGGAGGAAACCCGAGCTTGCGGATAGCAAATTATTATTCTGAATTAAGCAAATGAAACAACTCAGGAGATTACTGAAATCACTAAAATTGTGTTAAGAATTGTCCAATGAATTATAAACACCTGGATGGAGCGATCTGAACCTCAACTTCACACAAGGTATTCATTCATTCATTCTCTAAGCCGCTTAATCCTAAATAGTGTCAAGGGGAGGTTGGCGCCCTTCTCAGCTGACTCTGGGTGAGTGTGGGGTACACCCTGGACAGCTCGCCAGGCCATCGCAGGGCCAACACACTCACAGCCATTCACACTGACGCCAAGAAGCGAGTTGTAAGCAGCAATCGGCCAACTGTGCATGTTTTTGGACTGCAGGAGGAAACTGGAGTACGCGGAGGAAACCCACACAAGCACGGGAAGAACATGCAAACTCCACAAACAAGAAATGTGGTCAGAAAAAATCTTGTCTGAGTGTGATCAGAGATCATGTGAACACTCAGCGAAGCTGAATCCTACAAAAAGATCAGTGTAATTAGTCACTGTAAGAGCATTTACACAAACACACATACACACACACACACACACACACACACACACACACAGGAGAGAGATTGTTAGTGAGAATTAAAGGCTTTAATTTAATTAGGGGCATAAAGATCAACCTCTGGAGCAATGGAAATGTTCATGTAATCTGAAGAGTCCAGATTTGCCCCATACGAGAGCAATGGGTGTTTCAGGGTAAGAATGGAAGCACATGAAGCCATAGTGTGGAGTGTGTTTTTCTGATACTGAGATTATTAATTACTCAACCCAGCCCAACTGGTGCCGTCAATATCCATCCCTCCATCCATCCGTTCACTGAACCACCTAATCCTACTAGGGTCACGGGGGATTGAAACTTTTCTCAGCTGACTCTGGGCAAAGGCAGGGTTCACCCTGAACAGCTCGGTAGTGCATCACAGGATGAACACTCACACGATCATTCACACTCATACCTAAGGGCAATTTGAAACAGTCAGTTAGCCTTTGCCTGTCTTTGGACTGTGGGAGGAAGCTGAAGCACCCTGAGGAAACCCACACAAGCATGGGGAGACCATGCAAACTCCAAACAGAAATCACCAAGCCCAGTACTCAAACCCAGGGCCTTCTTACTGTAAGACGGATGTGCTGCCACATGCTGTTACTGTGGAGCAGTAATAGGAAACCATATGTGACACTCCAGCACAAAACCAGTCGGAACTCGCATGACCCAGGTAAGCGGCTCATAGAATAACGTCATCTTTCATTTTCCACTTCCTACTTGTAGGCCGCTTATGTCCTAATGTCGCGCACTGTTATCGGCTGGGTTTGGGGGGGTTGGGGGTTTCTAAACTAGTTTTAGAGTGTACATAACTGTTAGGAGATGATAATTTCATACAGTGTGTTGTACACTCTAAAACTAGTTTTGAATTGAACTCCCAATCCACGTGCACGCTAGCCGCTAACAGCGCGTGACATTAGGACATAAGCAGCCTCCAAGTAGGAAGTGGGAAATGAAAGATGACGTTATTCTATGAACCGCTTACCTGGGTCATGCGATTTCACCAGGCTCCAGCCTCCCTGCGACCCTTAAAACATTAAGCAGTTCAGTGAGCGAGTGAGTGAGTGGTACTGAAAAGTTCAGAAATTATTTCTCTCAGTCTTGGGGTTTTTTTTACCTGATTTTAACAGGGGTGTTTAAAGGTTTAATTTCCACTGTACAGTATAATACCAAACTAAATGATCATTAATGAAAAACATATAAATGGTTTTATTTTTAATCAATAACAATTCAATTTACCCACAAAGTACAGACACTGTACAGATAATTACAAACTGCAGAATTCACTTAATGATCACTTAAAGAGAAGGATGGGGGAAAAAAACCTTCTTTGTGTTTTACATCCCCAGACCATAATATTCTGAAGTGGTGACAACAAGCATCCATGTTGTGGTGAGAACAGGAAAAGCTATCATCAAGTGGTTATGAACTGGTTTTCTTGGATGGGCATCATGGCTCCCCATCTTTTGAGAAATTGTGTTTGGAGATTTCAGATTTTTGCATTGATGTGAAACTACCCAAATAAGTTTTGAGTTCAACAATACTGTCTCAGTACAATACACATGTACTAATATATCAAGGTTTGGTTTCTGTTGTACACATTTTACAATAAATGCAAAGTTATCATTGTGACAGGTTGTTGCAGTGGCTAGCACTGTTGCCTCACTGTGTTCCAACCTCCTGGCTGACTGGAGCATTCCTGTATGGAGTTCTTGTATGTTCTATGTGTTTGCGTGGGTTTCCTCAGGGTACTCCAGTTTCCTCTCAAAGACCACAGACATGCAGTCATGGAGAACTGGCTACTCCAAATTGCCCATAGGTGTGGGTGTGAGTGTGAATTGTTGTTTCCAGCTTCCCTCGCAACAGATAATGGCTCGATTAAATAATTTCATATCAATAGCTTTAAAAAAAAAAAGGCTAGCTGTGTCCAGACTGTGTAGAACTCTAGTCCTTTCAAACCTTTGACTTTGCTGGGACCTTGTGTTACGTCCGTAGCAAACTCTCTCCACGACTCTCACACACTGCGAGCACACTCCCCCGAGTACTAATCGTCAGCACCTGCACATCATCACCGGATCTGATTGCCGTCACCATATAAACCCCTGCTAGACACACTTCAGTGTCTAGCCTCGTTGGAGATGCATGTGTTTTCACCGCTACTCCTTCAAGCGTTTTGGACTCGCCTTAGCTTCCGCGTTCTCTACCCGTTACAACTTCTCCCGAAGTTTTCCCGAACTCTTCGTGTTCTTACCTTGTGTGTTTTCGGTTTTGGTTCGTCCCTCGTGGCAGGTTTCCTTTTAATACCTCGTTTTGAGTATTTCCTGTTTTTGTGGCTCCCTAAGCCAGTGTTTGTTTGAGACAATAAAACCCGCTTTATTATATCCCTTTTGTCTCCGGTTGTCATCATAACAGAAGGCTAGACCAAGACAGATGGAATGGAGGCCACACCCACTTTCCCTCCGGATGTGTTCAAATCTCTCGTGGAGGAGGTACGGCATGCCGTCTCACCATTGGAGGCGCCCTCTGCGAGGCCGGTGCTTGCTACTTCCGCCGAAGGTCCCATTATTAACCCCGCACATTACTCCGGAGATGCTGACAACAGTGAGGGATTCCTTCTCCAGTGTTCGCTGGCGATCGAGATGCACCTTGCTCGCTTTCCCACAGAACAAGCCAAAGTCGCCTATATCATCTCCTTACTCTCCGGAAAAGCATTGCAGTGACTCCACCAACCAGGAGAAACTACACCGGCTTCGTCAAGGGTGGATGGACATCAGGGAGTACGCCCTGGAATTCCGCACCCTCGCAGGACAATCGGGTGGAATGAGACGGCCCTGATCACCCATTTCCGGCAAGGCTTAGAACCGCCTATGATGATTCCATGGGGCTGGAGAGATTTATTCAGCTGGCCATCCGCGTAGCGCATTGACGGGAGGGTGCATCGCAGCATTGCAATGCTCAGCTTCCACCACGTCAACTCCACCGCCCGCTGAACCTATGCAGGTAGATTCGCTCCAGCTCACTCCCGCCAAACGACGTAGATGAACAAAGGAGGGACTCTGTATCTACTGTGGCCAGGCGGGACATTCCATATCAACCTGCCCTACTCGCCCCCCACGTCCGTCGATATGTCAAGGGAACATCGAGCTCCTAAAGTCCCAGCCTCTATCCACTCCAGTAACCCTCACTATGCCAATCTGCACTCTTACCGTCACGGCACTCATCGACTCCGTTTCCGCGGGCAACTTCATCTCCGGGGACCTGTGTCGAAAACTCCAGCTCAAGCTACACCGCTGCTCGACATCCCTCTCCATACGCTCCATAACCGGGGAACCCCTCACTTCACGAGAACTTCAACTCCAGACCGACCCCGTGCTCCTGAACATCGGTTTTCTGCACCAGGAAGAAAGATCATTCCTGGTACTCGAGCGATCAAAATCCGACATCATCCTTGGATGCCAATGGCTCATGCTCCATTCACAGACAATCTCCTGGGCCACCGGTGAAGTCCTGAAGTGGGGAAAAGGGTGCTTCCAGCAGTGCTTCCAGCAGCTCCACCAAAGAACCCTTCGGGCCCTTATTGACATTGGTACAACCACCATTGAGAGCCCCTCAGCCCAGACAGCTGTAATGATCCCGGAGGCATCATGAGAAATCTTGAGAATCTTGGACGGATGGATGATTGAATGGATGGAAAGACAGATGGATGGATGGCTGGATGGTTAGATGGATGGAGAAACAGACAGAAGAATGTATGGAGAGACAGATGGATGGACAGACAGATGGATGGACAGACTGATGGATAGACAGACAGATGGATGGATGGATGGACAGAGGTGAGGAAGAATAGATGGACAGATGGATGGATGGACAGATGGATGGATGGATGGAATGGATGGATGGATGAACAAACAGATCATTGGATAGATGGATAGACAGACAGATGGATTAATGGGCAGACATACAGATGGATGGACAGACAAGTAGATGGATAGACAGATGAATGTATGGATGGACGGATGGATGGATGGATGGATGGACAGATGGATGGATGGATGAACAAACAGATGGATGGGCAGATGGATGGATGGATGATTGGATGGATGGATGGGCGGATGGATGGATGGATGGATGGATGAACAGACAGGTGGATGGATAGATGGATAGACAGACAGATGGATGGGCAGACGGATGGATGGATAGATGAATGGATGGATGGATTTGCAGATGGATGGATGGATGGACAGATGGATGGATTGATAGATCCACTAGGACAATTTTGCAGAGAAGTTTTTGAAGCCTGTTGTCCATACCTGGAGAACTGTGAGTTCAGTGTGTAGTACGCCAGGAATGGACATCATATCTGGTGTAGTGAACATGAAACCTATGCTCTCATTTCTAACTTTTATTTTTTCATTTTAAAATGATTATTTCTATACTATATAATAAAGATTATTTCTATACTATATACATATTACTATATGTTTATAGTAAACATGTTTTATTCTAATTTCACATCACCACCCCATTTTCCGAAACCCTTATAACTCAGGAAAGTTTTTTCTCCTAATAACTCTAACTTATAAGAATATATTTTGGCAATTCTTCTGACAGTTATTGATGCAATAATTTATATTTAAATTAGTTTTTTTAATGTCCTAAATCATTCCTTACATTCTGTACCTTTAATAATAATAATAATAATAATAATAATAATAATAATAATAATAATAATAATAATACATATATGAATACTTATATATAAAGATATATATGCCTGTCCATCCATATGTTTGTTGTTTGTCCGTTTGTCTGTGAACAGCACCCTGACCACACCCACGTGAGAAGTTTTCCCACACATGGTGGGGACATTACCGTACCTGAGTCCCAGAGACGATTCGATTTTGAAATTTCAAGTTCAAAGGTAAACATTACACCAAGGTCATGAATATTTATAGACTGAGCATTTATAACTGTGAAATGAGTGCCGATAGACATGCCATTACTACGAAACACTAATAGGAAACCATATAAAGACTTTCAAATGAAACTATTACATTTGACCTTAGCCAAATTAGAGAGGGTTGGTTTTTTTTGTTGTTTGTTTGTTTTTTTGGTATTTGGTCACATCCATGTTGTAAAAAAAATATCTTAAGATAAGCACATGGGTAATTAAAACCAGTATCCATATAGGGCCTTTACTACATAACCCATGGTGCATGGCAGAGGTACCTTACAATTTATGAGTTGACTTCTAGTAGTTCCATGTATAGTGTGTTAATGAGAAAACCATTAGTATACAAGATTGCCCAGAAATGTTATTAAGGTACTTAAGACCAAGAAAAAGTATTTTATTATTATTATTATTATTATTATTATTATTATTATTATTATTATTATTATTTCTTACTGTAGATTAACATGAGATTAAATCTGAGAAGCAGCAAAACCAGACTAATGTGATACTCTCTGTGTGATTTATTGGAAACCGTAAACCCGGTCTTATTATTTCTTTCCTTGGACATTCTGCTCAGAGAAACTCTATGTAGAAAAAAATAAAAAGTCAAGGTTATTCGTTATCACTGCCTTTCTTGGTTGTGCTGTAAAGTCCAAAAATTGAGATCATGGCTTCTGTGGTAAAAGATGCCCTTATATGAGAAGAGCCCGGAGCTTTTCAACATGCCCTCATTGACTTTCTACTTTCAGCAGAACAGGAGAGTGTAGGGAAGATCCCATGGCAGCAAAAACAACATAGCTGAAGCAATTTGTATGCTATTTTCTTTCGACTGTGTACAGACTTGTACATTTGTCATAATACAATAAGGAGCTGCACATGAATCAGCTGACATTGACAGTAAATTATTATGTTAAACTCAAGTACCAGACTGCAAATCACTCAGTGATTCATTTTCAATACCCTTTATGCTCTTCAGGGTCACAGTGGATGGGGTACCTATCCTTTTGAGATGCCAGGCTATTGGCACATTTAATGACACAGTATATATCTGAGCTCTACATCTAATTATTTACTTTTAGAACTACTGTTTATATGTATAGGACAGTGTCTTCAGCAAGAAAGTGTCATCATTCAACCAATTCATTTTGTTACGTGTATGGCTATTATATTATCCCAAAACTAGTTAAACATATAATCAAAAGCACTGCAAAATATGCAAAGGCATATGAACACTATTATGGAATGAAGACTGGTCATTAGGACAAAATATGTGCACCACATGTTGTTTGTGGCACCTGCAGATCAAACTTGGAGGGATGGCTGCGTGGCCATCATCGGTCCATGCCCTTTGTGATTCCAAGGATGTGGAGAGAGCCAAAGAATCATGCAGATAACTGCTATTTCTGTTTGGTAGACATCTCTACATATAAAACACCAAAAAAATCATCACAGCATTCTACACCGAGCATCCCATTCTCACTGCCGCCTCTATTCCACACACAGTGATGATTTTCCTGTCCCGGAACGTCCAAAGTGCTGATGGGAAAGGAGATAAAAGTGAAGAGATTTATGAACCAGATAATCAATAATCAATATTTTGACATTATGAGCATTGACACTTCAGAGAAATTAAAGACATTTTTGTGACCAGTGCAGTGTAAATAACTATAAGCAAATAAAAAACTTTTTTTTTATTTTTCTTACATTGTGTAATATAAATCCCTTTGTTTTTGTTTTCACATTGTTTCTTCACAACTAAGCATGTGAAGAGAGAGAGAGAGAGAGAGAGAGAGAGAGAGAGAGAGAGAGGGAGAGAGAGAGAGAGAGAGAGAGCTGTCTAAAATCATGCTGACTGAACTCACACCCTGTAATACACAACAGGTCAGTTGTGTTTGGAGGGTTTAGTGTAATTTGCTGGTGTGAATGTGTATTCAGTGATACTGACGACAGTAAAGGCCAGCAAACTAGATAAATAAAACCCAGGTAGACAAGCACGTAAGAAATATACAAACCAAACAACCATCCATCCATTATCTCTCCTGCTTAGATATCAGGGCTGTGGAGGATAAAGCTGGAGCCAATCCCAGCTAACTTTCCAGCAGGAGGCGGAGTTATACCCTGTACAGGTCGCAAGTCTATCACGGGACTAACACAGACACATACAACCATTCACACTCCCATTCCTTCAAACCTAGGGGCAATTTAAAGGAAGCTGCTTGTCTAATTTGGACTGTGGGAGGAAACTAGAGTATGGAGAGAAAACCACACAGACAGCCACACAGGCGAGATTTGAACACTGAACCTTCGTGCTGTGAGTGAACACTGATAATCACCCTATATATACATTTTCTAAAATGTAAACAACCTAAATACAGTCCCCTGGCATGGCTGGTTCTTATGGTTTTGCTGTACACTGAAGAACACTTTGATGGCAGATCACACAGAACAGTGATTTAGGTGAAAGTATTTGAACAGATCGAGTTTCCTGCTTTGTTCACTTGCAAAATGGCTTGTTTTACTTTCATATAGAGCTCTCTGGTCTTCATACTGTTTTTTTTTTGTTTTTGTTTTTTTTCAATTCAGGTGCAATGCATTCTTTCAGGTGAAACTCAGGGCTCATGCCAAGAGTAGACATTTAAACTATTCATTCATTCATTCATTCATTCATTTTCTAAGCCGCTTGATCCTAATTAGGGTCGCGGGGAGG
Organism: Neosilurus mollespiculum; assembly: GCA_030014195.1. Lineage (NCBI taxonomy): Eukaryota > Metazoa > Chordata > Actinopteri > Siluriformes > Plotosidae > Neosilurus > Neosilurus mollespiculum. The sequence goes on along the minus strand of JAQMYF010000011.1, from coordinate 1,834,710 downwards.
ATGGCGCCCATCTCAGCTGACTCTGAGCAAGGGCAGGGTACACCCTGGACAGCTCGCCAGGCCATCGCAGGGCCACATTTGCACTATTTGTTCCAATATTTTTGATCATGGATGTGTTCAAATAAAAATTATGTTTATTAATTATGCACCAATAAACAGTCATGAATATTGATTTTAGTGACATCTACCGAGGCTGAGGTGCATAAATTTTAGTATATACTACACAGGGATCTAAGCGGGGGAAAAGCACACTAAAATGGAATTCTTATGGTTCATTTACATGTTGTTGTTTTTGTTTTGTTTTTTAAACCATGACACAAGCGAGCTTCCCACGCAGGCGGGTACAGAGCCTAACAGCTGCGGAATGTCATCTCTTTAAACCATTTACTGAAATTTGGAAGGACTGTAGTAAAGCAAATGCAAACTAAAATGAGATTGTTGTAGTTTATTCATCCATTCATTCATTTTCTAAGCTGCTTAATCCTAATTAGGGTCGCGGGGAGGCTGGTGCCCATCTCAGCCGACTCTGGGCGAGGGCAGGGAACAACCTGAAAAGCTCACAAGACATTCTCAGGGCCAACACTCACACAACCATTCACACTCACACCTAGGGGCGATTTGGAACAGCCAATTAGCCTACTGTGCATGTCTTTGGACTATGGGTGGAAAGCGAAGTACCCGAAAGAAACCTGCACAAGCACAGGAAGAACATGCAAACACCACACAGAAATGTGCTAACCACTGCGCCACCATGCTGCCCTTTATAGTTTCTAGTTTATATTCATGGTTATATTTTAAAAATGAATTTTTTACTGCACCTTTATGTGAATATCAGGAAATGAAATCTGAGAAACAGAGCTATCATCTCATATTTTTTTATCTCAGACTTTCATGAATACACAAACTAAATAGTTGACTGTTCCAATACTTTTGGAAGGAACTGTACGTAAAAGCCCTAGTTCGGCGGTTTGCAGATTGGTCGTAATTGATCACACATGGAGCTTCTTGACAATTCATTTTTAACAAATGTTATCTCAGTTGTCCTCTTTTGTTTTGTTCCATTAATTTATTCTACAGATTAGTGATTAAAATATCAAAGCTATTTGCGCTAATATTTTGAAATGACTCTTTTAGATAATCCTGATTGAAATGAATAGTATTCTTGTCACTGTCTTCTTTTTCACAATCCTGACATTTGTGTGTGTAATGTAGAAGTTCAGCATTAAAAAAACACATAGTTCCCTGTCTTTCTATCTGTCCTACATTTACAGCATGTTCTATTCTAGACTTTTATTGCATACTTGCACTAACCAGGGCGGCACGGTGGGGTAGCGGTTAGCATGTCTGCATCACAGCAACAAGGTCCTGGATTCGAGTCCTGGGCTTGGCGAGGCTAACCAGCTTTCCCTTTACAGTATGTTTCAAAAGCTTCTTAATTTTCTTTAAGCATTGTGAAAGGCCTGCTTCATGTTCCAGTCTATTGCATTTTAGATTAATAAACACTTTGGAGTGTAAGGTCTGAGTTTTCTTTTTCCGAAGCAGCTCACAAGGACGACAGAAAGTTTTAACTGAAAGCACTTGTTAGAAATCTCAAGGACAAAGTCAGGGCTCTTAGGCTCATCTTTTACACATGCTACAATCTACTGAACACACTAGATGTACTGATGTGAGATGTAGGTGTGAGAGGAACAGTGCAGTTATACACCAGGCTCCACTGCTTCACATCAGGGCATACCTCACCAGCCCAGAGAGGATTATTTTCCTGTAACAACAGAATATCTTTCACCAGGTCCATCAGTCAGTGCTGTGAAAGTTCTGTAGGCTTTTCTTCACATTACACTGTGTACATTACACATACTGTATATGTTCCTCTCTCTCACTCACTTGCCAAACCATTTAAACCTATTAGGCTCACGGGCAGGCTGGAGCCTATCTCAGCCGACACTGGGCGAAGGTGGGGTGCACCCTGAACAGCTCACCAAACCATCACAGGGCCAACACATACACTAGTATTCACATTCACACTCAAACCTAGGGGCAATTTCGTAACACCCGATTAGCCTAATGCCAGAGTACCCGAAGGAAACCCATGCAACCACAGGGAGAACCTGCAAACACCACACAGAAACACCTGAGTGCAGGACTCGAACCCAGGACCTTCTTGCCGTGAAGCGGACGTGCTAACCACAACAGCACCATGCCGCCCTGAATATGTTCCTGATATGATAAAATATTCAGATCTTACAGTAGTCCGGTATTATAAATCTGGAACTAAAAAGATCATGTGGTCAAGTATCGGGGCAGCTGGAAATTCATAAAGTTTATTTACAACTGTTTTCGAACCCCTAAACTGGTTGCAAAAATATAGAATCATTAAATAAAAGAAAATAAAAAAAATAATAATGAAATAAGTAAAGAAAGAAACAAACAAACAAATAAATACATATTTGTATTTAAACAACCAACCAAGCAAAATTTATATAACACCTTTCACCACCCCAAAGATGCTTCACAGAGTAATATTAAAAAAAAAAAAAACAACAACAACACTGCAACAAAACAAAACCACAAACAAACAAAAACAAACAAATGAATCGTTACAGATAAGAGACTGAAGGGAAATAATCGCATGTAAGTTTGGAGAAGAAAGACAGCAGACTCTCAAAGCATGGACGTGTTAAGTTATTTTACTTATTTTATCTCAGCCGACTCTCTGTGAAGACGGGGTTCACCCTGAACAGTTCACCAGAGCTTTGCAGGGCCAATATACAGACAAACCTAGGGGCAGTTTGGAACAGCCAATTAGCCTAATGTGCATGCCTTTGGCCTGTGGGAGGAAACCAGAGTACCCAAAGGAAACCTATGCAAGCACAGACAGAAAATGCAAACTACACACAGAAAGAGGAAAAGAAGGGAAAGCAGAGTGAACAAACAGAAACTATTAAACAAATAACATGTAACGTGTGTCCTAATGGACATCTTTAACACCTCACTGAGCCAAGCCAAAGTCCCAAACAAAGACCCATATCACTTCACTAAATGATTACCAGCCTGTTGCACTCACCCCTATCATGATGAAGCACTTTGAGAGACTAGTGAAGGATCCCATCATCTCCAAACTCCCCCCACATTTGACCCACTCCAGTTTGCCTACCGGACAACCTGCTCCACAGAGGATGCCATCTGCTCTGCTCTTCACTTGAGCTTGACACACCTGGAGGAAAAGAACACGAACATGCGGATGCTGTTTCTGGACTTTAGTTCAGCATTTAATACAATCATCTCACAGCATCTGGTGGACAAACCTCGACTCCTGGGCTTCAGCACCCCTCCTGCGCAACTGGCTGTTAGACTTCCTCACTGAAAGACCTCAGTCAGTGCGGGTCGGCGAGAACACCTCCAGCGTCATCACCGTCAGCACGGGCTCCCCCCAGGGCTGTGTCCTGAGCCCTCTGCTCTTCACTCTGATGACACATGACTGTGTCCCAAGGTCTGCCACTAACCACATTGTGAAGTTTGCTGATGACACAACAGTGGTGGGCCTCATCAGAGATGATAATGACCTGGTCTACAGAGAGGAGGTGGAGCAGTTGGTGAGATGGTGTGGAGACAACAACCTGATCCTGAACATCAACAAGGCCAAAGAGATCATCGTGGACTTCAGGAAGATCCAGCCCAGCCACGCTCCTCTCCTCATCAACAACACGGCCGTGGATGTGATTAGCAGCACCAAGTTCTTGGGGGTGCACATCACAGACGACCTCACTTGGTCTGTGAACACTGCGTCTTTGGTTAAGTGCCTGCAGCGCAGCACTTCCTGAGACAGATGAAGAGAGCCCACCTGCCCCTGCCCATTCTCACTACGTTCTACAGGAGTACTGTAGAGAGCATCCTCACTAACTGCATCTCTGTGTGGTACGGAGAGCTCATGCACTGCTGCCGACTGGAGGAATGTTAGGGGAGTGGTGAGGACAGCTGAGAAATCATCGGTAGCTTCCTTCCTTCTGTGCAGGACATTGCTCCTCAGCGATGTGTGTCCCGGCCAGAAACATCATCAAGTACGCCTCACACCCCCACTACGGACTTTTTTCACTTCTGCCCTCTGGAAGAAGATTCTGCATCTGGTGCAGAACCACAAGGTTCTGAAATAGTTTTTTGTCCCAGGCCATCAGACTCTTAAATACATAGATGGTACTAAATCCATAGACTGTCCTACTCTACTGCACTACTGCACTAGTGCCACTCTTAAACCGTAACTTATTGCATTTTGCACAGTTTTTGCCGTTTGCACTGACTATATTCCACTGTCTATATTCTATATTTTTACTGTCCACATTCTATATTTTCACTGTCTATATTTCATATTTTTATACTATCTACATTGTATATTTTTTTAAAATACTGTCTATATTTCATATTTTTCATGCAAGCAAATGCAGCGACATTTTGTTCTGTATATGCCTGTATATCTGAATGACAATAAAGCTAAGTCTAAGTATCAATAAGTAAGTAAGTAAATAAATAAATAATCCAAATTACATTTTTAGTACTAAATTTTCTGCATGCATGGGTTTTGAAGCGGCCCGTTCAAGTACCAGACATTTTAAATAAACTAATAAACACAACGGGCCACAGTGTCTTTCTGAAATCATTTGTTTCCTCCTGTACGCGAGTGTTAATGATCCCTGCACCGACCGCCATCACATTAATAACATCACCATCTTTATTATTTAAAATCGTTTCCATTCTTGTGTATTCTTGTAAACAGATACAGAACCAAAACAAGTTGTACAACAGGTGACTGAGAGATACTAAGCCCATATTCCTCCAGAATGAACTGATAATGGAAGAGAAAGGCATATATTCGTAGGCGTTTCTAGTGAATGGGTATTTTAAATAAAGATGTGCCTCTGTATTTTTTTCTCAACATGGACAAAGAATTCAAAATGAAAGTGATATGATTGTTTTATTAGAAAGAGTAGTGAGGTGTGAACTGTGAATGATTCATCAGAGAAATAACTAGACTGTATACTCTCTCTCTATCACACACACACACGCGCGCACGTGCATAAACAGAAGGCGGTAATTAGATTTGGCGCGGTCTGTTAGCGCGCATGATGAAGGCGGCGCAGTTCCTGCGCAGTTTGCGCAATGAGAGCGCAGATGAAAGCGCACAGCATGTGGGAGTGAGACTCCGATCTCAATCAACTCCACATTCCTCCAACAGCAGCTCACACACACACACACACACACTCATTACACCGCAGATGGCGACATGAGGCTGCGCCCAACACCCATATCACACTACCCGAACTACCCCCCCCCCTTTTTTAAGAAACCTTAGTACACTACTATGCGCACTTGGTAGAAGTGCTTATGTGTGATTGGTCGGTTGAACAGTGTAGGCGTGGCCAGGCGGGCCCCTCTGTTTAACAGCGCACTGTTTCATCCTGCTGCGCGTCTGTGTGTTCACCAGGCTGAGATCATGTTCCTCTCAGTGAACCACTGAACTGATTCGGACCTGAGTCTGTCTGGCTGTGCGCGTTCACTGGAGATTGCTGGAGTGCTCACACGGGTCCTGGGAGAGTTCTTCTCCTCTTTTCCCCTGCAGTGTGCTTTTGCAGATTTCGGCGATGGAGTTGGCGCTGTGCGTTCTCCTGTGCGTCGCGGCTAACGTGTGCGTTTCAGTGTCCAGAGCAGAGAGACACAGTGTGTTCTGGAATAGCACGAACCCAAAGTAAGTCCAGGATTTATCTTACAAAAAAATATAAAAAGTTTTGCTATGGAAGCCTTGGGTAATAATTAAGAATTAATGTCTCCTAATAATGAGATACTATCTCATCGTACTGACTTGATAATGAAAACAGGAGAACATAACTCATAATAAGCATATGACTTACTATCTCATTATTATGACTTCCTGTCTCACAATGATAATAATAATAGTAAGAAGAAGGAAATACAAGGAGGTTTTTTTTTTTTTGTAATTACATCTTTCTGTCTCAATAACGAGATAATTCTCATAATTAAAACTGTTTATCTCATAACTGTGAGGTCCAATCCCATGATAACGACTTGGTGTTATAATAAAAAGCAAACTCTCTCATGATTATTCTGAATTTGTATCTCATAAAAATGAAATCTTAATTAAGACTTAGTATCTAATAGTAATAATAATATTAATAATAATATATTTATTTGTTTTAAGAGTGTTTATTGTTAAAAATAAATCAACATTATGCAAAACTGTAAATATGACCTTATTGAGATAAAAAGTCTTAATTTAAGATCTGTTCACACACCCTATGGGACTCTGTTTCTTTTGAGTGGTGGAAATGGTCTTCCATATTTTGGTGAGTCGGTGTGATTATATGTTGTTGATTATATGTTATAGTTGGTCTCTGTGCAGTTGGAGGTCATGTCATGATAACATGGTATTATGATGATGATGATTTTATAGTTATACATCATGACATGGGCATGGTATCCCACCCTGCTAACAGATTTAATAACATGTTGGAGTGATCAAGTCGTCGTTAACTCTGGTCTCCGCGACCTTATCACTCAGTAGTGAACTTGTAGCTAGCGTTCTTGCATGTGACCCAGTGTTTCCTGATCCTGTTGAGCTTCCCAGCACTGCTCATTGTGCTGTTTTCCCGCTCCTGATAACGAACCGATGAGTCAGGTGTGTAAGAGTATTGGGGCACTGAGCGGGGAGAATCTCTGAAATGCTTTTCTGCCGTAAGTAGGTTTCAAAACAAACCCAGATCCCTTTCTAGCCTCGGGTAGGACGGAGAAAATGTTCACTTGTTGGGGTGTCAGCTCTGAGGTAACTCCCCTCAGATAGTATGTTTTCGTACAATAGTATGTGGTTTGGTCTGTATTCTTTGATCAGTGGTGTCAGCCTCAAATAATCTGGTGATGATTGTGTTTGTTTGTTTTTTAAGTTGATTCCTGAAGGCCTTTAATCGTGATCCAACAAGTTCAATAAGATGCATAAACAGAGACCGAATACTTAAACATTATGTCTGATGATCCTGTTTGAGATTATAGTTTACATGTTCGGTCCTTAAAGATGCCCCCCCTCCCCCTCTGCTCTGGATTCTTTTCTGTATCAGGTAAACTATTCTTAATTTCCTCCAAATGGGAGGAATTTACCTGGAAGGATAGGAGAGGATATGAGAAGCATGTGGTGTGGGATGTGGCTGGAACATGTGACATGTTTTATTCTAACATCCTCTGAAGGAAATGTAGTAAATTCACTCTTTGAAGTTTGAAGATTTCTCCTACTTTTCGGAGGGATCAAGCAGAGCTTGCTAGCGTGACTCTCGGAGGTGTGGAAGGAGGTGTTCAGAGGGGTGTCAGGGTGCTACCTGTATAATATCATATGATTGACCGTGTTCCCACCTGATCTTGCTTAAAGGTTAATGTGTAGCTTTCAATCATAAGAAGTCTGTTTTCCATCCACGCCCCCAAACCCCTTTGTGAGTTGAGGTACGGTGTTTTGGGGGGGTCACTAATCTGTGCCTGGCCCCCAGGCGCTCACTTTGACAGCTGTGATTTAGGGTAAGGTGACTCTCAGGCCGCAGGCACAAGCTTTTAGAACAGACGAATTATAGCCCAAGTAACGTGGGAGTCAAAATGCCAGAATAACAAAGATACAACTAGTGTGTTAGTCTGTCTCCCTGACTCTGTCCTTTTCCCTGTCTCTCTATCTGTCTCTCTGTCCCTTTCCCTGTCTGTCTTCCTGATTCTCTAGCCCTTTCCCCATCTCTCTGTCCCTTTTCCTGTCTCTCTCTCTCTCTGTCCCTTTCCCTGTCTCTCTACCTGTCTCTGTCCATTTCACTGACTCTCTGTCCCTTTCCCTGTCTCTTTCTTTCTCTGTGTCTCTTTCTTTCTCTCTGTCCCTTTCCCTGTCTCTCTTCCCATCTCTCTGTCCTTTTCACTGACTCTCTGTCCCTTTCCCTGTCTCTCTTTCTGACTTTGTCCCTTTCCCTGTCCCTTTCCCAGTCTCTCTGTCCCTTTCCCTATCTCTATATCCCTTTCCCTGTCTCTCTCCCTGACTGTCTCTTTTCCCGTCTCTCTACCTGACTCTCTGTCCCTTTCCCTGTCTGTCTCCCTGACTCTGTCTCGCTACCTGTCTCTTTCCCTGTCTGTCTCCCAAACTCTGTCCCTTTTCCTGTCTCTCTACCTGTCTCTTTGTCTCTGTCCCTGTCTGTCACCCTGACTCTGTCCCTTTTCCAGTCTCTCTACCCGTCTCTTTGGCCCCTTTCCCGTCTGTCTCCCTCACCGTCTACCTGTCTCTGTCTCTTTTCCCATCTGTCTCCCTGACTTTCTGTCCCTTTCTCTGTCTCGCTGTCTTTTTGTCTCTTTTCCATTCCCTGTCTCTGTATCCATTTCCCTATCCCTCTATGGGTCTCCCTTTCCCTGTCTGTCTCCCTGATTATCAGTCCCTTCTCCTGTCTCTCTCTCTGCCCCCCCCCCCTCTCTCTCTCTGCTTGAATGTGTGGAAATGAACAAAATAATTAAATTCTGCATAGCAAGTAATGCTTGCTATTTTTATTGTTTATCATGGCTAACTCATTCTCTCTCTCTCTCTCTCTCTCTCTCTCTCTCTCTCTCCAGTGTAATCCTATAATCAGAGCAAAAAAGCCCTGGGAAAAATGCATTCGCTGCATTTTTTTTTTTTTTTTTTTTTTTTTTTTTTTTTTTTTTTTTTCTTAGCATGTCTATTTTTCTTTACTTGCTGCAAACTAGTTTGACATTCTCGTCTTCACCACAAACCCTTTAATACCTCCAGTCATGTTTAGAACTGGATGATACGGACGTCTTTAACCAATACTTCAGCTCGGGTTTGGTTTGTCATAGATTGTCATATCAGGTTGCTCTTTGTGTGTGTGTGTGTGTGTGTGTGTGTGTGTGTGTGTGTACGTGTGTGTACGTGTGCGTGTACATGTGTGTACACTTGGGTGTCCAGTTCCAAGAAACAAACTGTGCTGATGTGTTTATACCTGCCTCTGCTTGTGTGTCAGTTAATGTTGCACACCTGTGTGTGTGTGTGTGTGTGTGTGTGTGTGTGTGTGCGTGTGTTTAGGGAGTGTAAGAATGAAAGGTTGTACTCCATCATTCACTGTCGTTGACACATTAACCCAACTTCCTGTTCACAGTGGACTCGCTGGCTGAGATTAAACCCCGCTGCGTCTCGGTTGTTTCTCTGATTGTTAGAATTTAATAATGCAGTGTTGAGTCGAATATTCATATATACGTACACATATAGTCACATAGAACTGAAGAACAGAATGAAATATTTACATTTTCATTTATTTTGTACACGATTGAATAAGAATGAACTTATTCAGCTCTTATTCTTTTTCTCTTACAAATGCTCTTGTTTTGTTTCTTGCTATTTCCCTCTCTCTCTCTCTCTCTCTCTCTCTCTCTCTATTCCACACCTCTGTCTCTCTTTCTGTTTCTCCTTTCTCTCTGTCTGTCTGTCTCTCTCTCTCTCTCTCTCTCTCTCTCACCTTCTCACTCTCTGCCCCCCTCTCTTCCACACCTCTGTCTCTCTTTCTGTTTCTCCTCTCTTTCTTTCACCTTCTCTCTCTCTCTTTCTCTCTCTAATCCCCTCTTTTTACCCCTCTGACTCTCTTTCTGTTTCTCCTCTCTCTCTCTCTCTCTCTCCTTCTCTCTGTCTCACACTTTCTCTCTCTGCCCTCCCTCTCTTCCACACCTCTGTCTCGCCCTGGCTGGATGCCCATGGCTCTGCTTGGCGTACTGGCACAAAGTTCAGGTTTTTTCTTATCCTTTAACTCTTTTCCTCCGACCGTTTCCGTCTCCTTCCCCCTTTTAGTGACGCTTGTTTCTCCGATTTGTTGCCGTTTTGCCATTAGAAAAGAACTCTTTACACGCTTTAATCAGCACTGAAAGAGCTCACTGCAGTCTTTTAACAAAGAAACACCAGAGGCTCTGGCTTTTTTGATTCAAATATAGCAGTGCTTTTTCTTCCCCCAAAAAAAGAGAGTCCAGTCTGGTGTGTGTGTGTGTGTGTGTGTGTGTGAGAGAGAGAGAGAGAGAGACAGAGTAAGTGAGTGACTGATGAAGTGTCGGTTACTCTCTCAGCCTATTGTCACTCTCGCTGTCCCTCTCGCTCTCTGAATGCTGGGGTTACCACTCAGTCCACCTCTCATTATTTTTGCTCTTTTCTTCTCTTTCCATCTTTTCCTATTTTCTATCCCCACCTTACATGCACCCCCTTTTTTCCCTCTTTTCATTTCTTTATTTGCCTTTTTTCTCTTCATTCTCTTTGGATCAATGGAATTAGATGAAAAAAGGAGTGACCCCCCCCCCCCTTCTGCTCTCTGTTCCTCAGTTTCCTTCTCTCTCTCTCTCTCTCCCTCAATGTCCTTATCTCTTTCCCTCTCTCTTTCTCTCTCTCTCTCTCTCTCTCTCTGTGTCTGTCTCTCTCTTTCTGTCCTTCACTTTCCTTCTCTCTCTCTTTCACTCTCTGTCTCTTTTTGTGACATTCTTTCTCTGTCGCNNNCTCTCTCTCTCTCTCACTCTCTTTCTCAGTCTCTCTCTGACACTCTCACTGTCGATCACTCGCTCTCTGTCTCTCTCTCTCTCTCTCTCACACACACACACACACACACACACACAAAATCATAAGGAGACTCAGGCAAAGGTCCTGATTTCTATGAACATTTTCTTGGATATCTTTAAAGACCTTCTCTGTCTCTTCCTCTCCGTCTTGTTTCCTTATTCATTTGGTCTTAGTGATGATATAAATTTGTATAAAATGTTTCTGCAGAGAGAGAGCGAGACAGACAGATGTGTAAACTCAATTAAAGTGTATGTGTGTGAGTCTTGGTGTTGGTTGTGTGTGTGTGTGTGTGTGTGTGTGTGTGTGTGTTCGTTCACCTCAGCAAGACGGGTTGCTCTAGAAATTATTAGAAATGGGTCGGTTCCTAAAATTTCAGTTCAGTTTTGGTTGTTCTTATAAAACTGAAACCTAAATCCAAGTCTGCATAAAAACCGATATACACAGTGCTCCAGTTTAACTGGTTTTATGTTAACTGGTGACACTGGCTTACAGATGTTTACTTTCCGTTATATCTGCCAATGTTTTTCTCACTTCTGTTTGACTTCTGCAGCTTCATCAAGACTATAAATCTGATTTGCATTTATGGCATTTTGCAGATGTCCTTATCCAGAGTGACTTGCATTCATCATTTTTTTATACAACTGAGCAATTGAGGGTTAAGGGCCTTGCTCAATGACCCAAAAGTGGCAGCTTGGTGGTACTGGGGCTTGAACCCCCAACCATAGGATCAGTAATCTATAGCCATGACCACTGAGTAACCAAGGCTCAATGATTCAGAGTGAAATCTGACGCTCCACTTGGTTGTTCAATAAAGTTAAACATGTGTCGTGTCTGTGTTTTTCACAGAAACAATAAATCAAATTTATGACATGTAAAACAGTTAAAATAAGGTAGGTGGGTTTCGAACCCGAGCCTGTGTCTCCTAACCACCTGAGCTGCCACCGCCGAGAAAGCCGTGAATAATCTACAGTTATATTCTCTCTCCCAAAAGCACGGCTAGACCCATGTGTTTATTAGTCGTGACTGAACATGGCTCTGCGTGGAATCTGTTGAAAGTAACCTGGTCTGTACTAACAGTGATTAAAGGCGAAGCTGTTGGAAATTGAATCCTCTTTTCTCCTATTTCTTTTACACCTCGCTTCGTGCAGTTGTTTACATGATACCCGTGTGGATTTCAGTAAGGTAGGGGGGCTACATCCTTTTTGAACACTTCTATTCACCTTTAGCTAAACACGCATCATTTCACATGAAATATTCTTTGTATATCGAGAGAAAAGCAATTCGGAGTTCCTATTCCAGCTTCCGATCTTTTGCCAGTATTCTAAGATTAAAAATGATTCAAAGTTCTATAAAACAAAAATTTTTCAACCGCAAAATTTGCAGGCTGGAAACCGACCCGAAACCGATCCATAATATCAGAACTGGGCTTCTCTAGTAATTACAACTGACATATGGCGGTATTTTGGAGCAGATCCAGATCACGATCTGTAGCCTGGAATTTATTAAAGATTTTTTCAACTTCAACTTGATGAAGGGATCTGTTCATGGACTCACATAGAAAAAAAACTATTCTGAAACACCCCCAAAAAAAAAAAAATATCCCTATTTATAATAAACAACATGAGGCAAAATGTTCATCTGATGCCCACCAGGGGGGAGACATTTCACTATAACTATGCCAGGTTATAATAATCCACTTGTGCCTGGCGGAGTTCCCTCTCTAGTTAATGGAATGAATTCTGTTTTCTTTTGCTTTATTGCCTCTCTTTCAGTTCTCCTACTCATGGTCTGTAATTCTTGTGTGTGAAAAAGACAGATGATGAGTTGAACACAGTCCTGCTGCTGCAGCACTAAACACTGTTTTTAATAATCTCTAAACATCAGTACAGAAAAATAAAATCCAGGCCTTATTCTGTGTGTGTGTGTGTGTGTGTGTGTGTGTGTCTGCGACCATGTGCATGTAAGAAGAAATACAGTGTGATTATGATGTATCTAATAAATGTTGTCGTTAGCCTTTCCTGCAAACTGCATGCGTTCAGCGTTCCTACCAATGGGGCGAATGCAAACCGAATAAAAGCTCTTGAAGGTGTGTCATTTTCAGGGTGATCCCAGTGTGTAGTTCCTAGAAATGAGTTCCTAGAACTGTTTGGTCTGAAAATAAAAATGTGAGAACAAAAGTTTTTCAATAGAGAGAACTGATTGTAGGGTTTGTGTTTTAGGTACAGTGCGGGGGAGGGGTGTGGGCGTGGTTCATGCTTTAATTTAAGGCTAATGCTTGTATATACAGCGGAACTCATTTAAAGATGAGCGCTGCTAAGTTTACTGTTCACACTGTAAGTCGCAATGGTGATTTGACTTTCCTGAACTCCAGAGAAGTGGTTATGAGTTAAAGTTATAGCGGTTATGGTGATGATTTGTTCTTTCTTTCTTTATCGCCTGCTATATAATGCATGCAGTCATCAGTACGTCTGTGTGGCCCAGAACTTGGAAACCGTTTGAGATTTCTTCATCCAACTTGCCAGTTACTTCTACTGGGTAGTCTAGTTGTGCCTTTTGGTATTTTGGGATTTCTGCAGTTTATATTTTCTGAAATGTGGAAAGATGTCAGCTCTTGATGATTCTTGTTATTCATTCATTCAATGATCCATTTTCTAAGCTGCTTAATACTAATTAGGGTCGCGGGGAGGCTGGTGAACAGCAGACTATCACAGGGCCGACACACACACATACAACCACTGACATTCACACTCACACCTGGGGGTTATTTGGAATGGCCAATTAGTCTAATCTGCATGTTTTTGGTCTGTGGGAGGAAACCCAGGGTCCCCTGAGAAAACCCATGCAAACACGGGGAGAACATTCAAACTCCACAGAGCTCAGGAATCGAACCCAGGCCTTCTTGCTGTGAGGTGGACGTGCTAACCACTGTGCCACCGTGCCACCCGGCTTTTCTTTACTCCCTGGCAGAAGTTTGGGAATTACGAGTTCCAACCTTAAACTGAAAGCAGTGTAACTGTACAGCATGTTGAGCGAAGCCTTGGCCTGTTAATAATGAACTGAATCATTCATGTATCTTTCTTTTTTTTTCAAATTCTCTGATGTATACATGGCAGGTTAATATTAACCCCGATGCCCTGAGAATTGAGTTGAAGAGGAAAAACATGGTACAATAACAGCACTAAAGAATTCCTGTCACTGGGCTCCGGTGATCCGGTTACTCGCGCGTTTGTTATTCCCACCTGTAGACATCAGCGAGTGTTTTCAAAGTTCAGTGTGCAAAGAATGCTAACCACGTTATCACTGAATCAAATCAGTAGAGGAAGCAGTTCAGTCATTCTCTCATGAAGGGCAGACAAAGGGGAGAACTTTTCCAAGGTGAAAGGGGAGCCTGACATCTCTGAAGAACGAGGCGAGCCGTTGCAGTGGACGAGGGAAAACACGAGAGATTGATGAGGAAAGGTAAAATGAAAAGAGATGGATGATACTGGTTGGCAATCTTATCATTAAAGGGCAAGTTGGGTTGCTATGGCAGCAGAATGGGCAGCGCCAGCATGTGCAGAGGTAGGACACTACCCAACATGCCTTGCATTCCAGTGAACTGGCCTGTGATTGGTGGAGAGAGGGCTTATGTGTGGGGGTGGAGAAGCCCTGAATGAGGGGATCAAGCAGGCTTATTGAGCACCAAACACACACACATACACACACACACACACACACACGGGGAGGGAGGGAGGGAATGAGAGGAGAAAGCACAGAGACGGATGGATGGATGAGATGAAAGCATGAGCCTGAGACGCAGCCCGTTGTGGCGTATCAAAGCCTCTCTCAACTTTCTTTTTCCTCGTCTCTCTTTCTCTTCTTCTCCGTCACTCGTCCTCACTCTCCTGCACATGTGCAACACTTTGGAGCACTTCAGGGTGGGATAGTTTTTGCTCAAGTGCTTTCGTTTCGGCACCGAACAAAGTGCAGTTTTGTGCAAAGCTTTGATTGTTTCTTTTTTAATCTTATCCAATAAAGCATCTTCTCCTCTCTCTCTGTCTCTCTCTCTCTCTCTCTCTCTCTCTCTCTCTCTCTCTCTGTCCCTTATTCATTCTGAGCACTTACCAAAACAGCCAGCCACCTTTTTTTTTTTTTTGGAAACTACTCCACTATAACGATCGGGATGTGGAACAATGGGGGATCTGTCCCTGGGCCCCCCAAGCTTTTCTCTCTGTCTGTCTGTCTCTCGCTCTCTCCCTCTTTCCCGCTCTGCATTAGGCAGGGTCTGCTGCGGATGAATAGGACCGTGTGGCCACCTCTGAAGCCCAGGCTCCGTAATCCGGCTGCACAGAGTACCTGATTATCGGGCCTCGCAGCATTCCAGACCAGTCATCCAGAATGTTGAAGCGGAGCTCAGAAAGGAAATATTTACGCTGATGCTGTAAGACTGATTAAAATCTTGATGGAGAGGACAAGGAGGCTGTCAGACCTTTAATCAACAGGTGTAAGGCATTAAAGACCAAATCCTGGATTTAATATTGTACTATAAAGCTTATGATCATGTTACACGATGGAAAGAGAGGGAGGGAGAGAGAGAACTGTTTTGAATCAGAGTCAGAGGAGGAATGGCTTAATTGCAAAACAGGTGAATCAGGAATGAGTTATGAGTACTTCATCAGATTTACTGTCTGTGTGTGTGTGTGTGTGTGTGTGTGTGTGTTAGAATCTGAGCTGCTGACTCAGAGCATTTCCTCCACCTTTCACCACTCACTCGTCCTCCCTTCCCCCAAAATGTTCACATTCCAGTTAAAGAGGAAGAGAGGTGGACAGAGAGGGGTAGGTGTGAAGAAAGGCACAACTCCAACCTGAAGACTGAAAGGACAGGATCAGAACGATAGAAAAGCCAAACACCAATAAAAAAAGCTGTATCAGATCAAATCAATCAATAAAAGCACTGTATCTTAAGCAAGTGGGTAACTCATCGGCACACACCCTTTTCCTTTTCAGGGATTCTTCTGTGGTGGAACAAATCTGTTTCAGAGCTGTTGCACGCTCTCACTGAATCTTATGGGTGAAATATAGAGTTGGTGTTGGTTCTATTCACCAAGACAAACATTTTTTTCAAACTTTGCCCTAAAATAAAGGATAGAGAGAGAGAGAGAGAGAGAAAGAAACCACAAAACCCTGACAATTAATGAGCAGTGGTGGGTGTTGGTCCCTCAGTGAGATTTCTGGTGTGTGTAAAGAGCGCAGGCGTTAAAGGCCAGAGAGTGAAAGGCTTCGCTGGATGAATAAAGCCATTGATGAAGTAACTGTAAAACTCCAAAGGACACTCACTAGTCCAAAGAAGAGCCTCTGACCCCTTGCACAGGGGCCGACCCCCATCCCCCATTTCTCTCCGTCTCCCCTGTGACTCCGAGCCCTCTGGGGATGGGGTGGAGCAGCATAATTGCCCCCCTCTGGGGCCACTTTAATACCCTGCTTTGTGTTTTAATTGCCCTCCCTCTGTCCTTTTTTTGATGATCACATTGTGGCCATACCGCAAACAGCTTTTAATCACGACCTTTAATACCCCCCCCCCTCTCTCTCTCTGTCTGTCTCGTTCTCTCTTCCTCTATCCTCAATCTCTCACACAAGTGTCCTTGTGTCATTTTTAATCCGACTTTGAAAGAATATTTCACGATGTACGTAACTGTTTGTAAAACCTAATCTGAAAATATCTCTCACTTCACTGCTTTTAAGAAACACTCTTAAATCCCTTTATCCCATGACACGGAGAGAAAGAGGATTTTACGACAAAGGACAGACCGTGCAGTGTGTTTACAGGGTTGCTGATGTCATTCTCCAGGTTCTCACCATCAGGAACAGTATGCTCCTCAACCATATGAGTGAGAAAAATCATTGGAGGGGGGTGCGTGAAACCTGATTGATGATGGGATGAAAAGATGGACGGATAAACAGTGGTTGCAAAGAGCTCCTGTACTATCAGATGAAAGGGAATGTTTAATGGCTTTGCAAGCTTGCAGGAATTGCTGAAACGCAGGCATAACTCTGTTTATGCTTATAGTAGTATAATAATGACTGTGATGGCTAACAATTGTAGCACAAAAGCAGTTCAGTGGAGTAAATGTGTATGGCTTTTCAGTGTAACTGGACATATGGTTGATGCACTGTTTTGACGGGGTTAGTAAATACATGCACTTGCAGACCGCAAACCTCTGCCAAGCTGAAAAAATTATAGAAAGTTCACAGCACGCTCTGCTGGGACTGCTATAAAACTACACTCCCCCCTATTCCTTTCTACAAAATGCAGAAAAAATTTTTAATTACCAAAAAATTATTATTTAAAAAGAATTTTAAAGCATGGAGTAAAATATAGTGTATTAACTAAAATATTCCTTTTATTAATAGTGAAAAAGTGAATTATTTTTTCTTAATAACCTTTTATGAACATTAGTGAAGGCTATGGTCAGTCCTAAATATAAACACCTCCTTCCATTTACTTCTTTTTTTCTTTCACCTTGGACAGTCTGTTAAAAGATCTCTGCTTTATTTTGTTGAATCTTTCCCATTATAGATATGTTGAGTGTGTGTATGTGTGTGTGTGCGCATGCTTTTATGGCATTCACGTTGAACCCAAATGCTGCCACTCAATAAGATTTGTCCTTCTGCCACTCACTTCCTCCTATGGTGATGTTACATGCTCATCCTCTATTGTACCTTCTTGCACCCTCAGCTGTCTAAACAATACAATTACCGCTAGGAAAAAAACAGATTAGACAGCCTTTGTTTCTCCCACAGATTGAACATCATAAATTGGTGCCCTGATTTATTACCACTTGATATTGTTGCATGCCTAATAGTCAGACATGTAATCAGATAGCTAACCTAGCTAGTTGAGTTTACCGAGTGTTTAAGAGATTTTCTTGATTTTCTGCGTGGACGGAAACCCAGGGCAGTAAAACTCCATAAGCATACAGTGTATGATTAATGAGTAATGATTGCGTAGTGTACATGCTTATATCTTAAAATGTATATGAGTACCACAGTAGGGCGAACATTAATAATAATAATAACCTGGGCACTGTAACGATAACCACGTACACTGGTTTGTGCGATAATCACCTAGTTACGATCTTTTGGAAATCTGGTTTTAAATTGTTTATACAAATTTGTCTGTAAACTGTACCTCTGACTTGAGTGGTTCACTTCCACGAACAGACAGCTGCACACGAGATACGACATGATGTCTGGGCGGAACATTACGTCTGCAACCATTTTCAAGTCTGAAAAAACACAACACAGTAAAATCTGTTTAAGCTCTCGCAGCGTTTCGAATGTCTTCATGGCATATAAACAAAGAACCAACCCTACCAAAACGGCCAAACGATCTCACAAAACAATGCAGCATGACACAAGTTCCTAAGTACAGCCAATAGAGATGATTACACAATACCTGCAGAGCGCCGATTTATACAGTTAATGTCCATGTTGATATTTTTGTACCAGCCGTTTCAATCTGTTCTTCAGTGGTTAAAGTTTCACAGCAGCCATTTGCTTCGCTGAACAAACGCTGTACGGATGAGCGTTGGGGAGAAACGTGTCACTGATTACTGAAGGTGATGTTAATAATCACCTGCAGGCGTAGTATTTGTCGCATTGAAAAGACAGTGTTGTTGTAGTACTAGGATCTGGCCTGCAATTGTCATGTTTCTTTACTTGGGCTTTAAATACACACACACACACACACACACATTCTTTCTCTCAGGAATCTAGGTTTGAGCAAGCCAGGAAATCTGGTGAAGGAGTGGAATAAGGGAGGACAGAAGAAAGGAGAGGAGTTGAGCCAGACAATCGGCCCATCTCCAGTCAGCTCCCTCCTTCTGCCAGAACAGGGTGTGTGAGTGTAATGAGACGGGGTGCAGACAGAACACGACGATTTATTTCTCGGTATCAGGGCGGGGGTGGCTTTTCCCTTCAAAAGTGTGTTAATGCTTAAGAAAAAGTGTTGATTCCCCCTGCCTCAGTAGTGCGTCTGTCTGTCTGTGCATGTGTCTGCCTGCCTGTGTGCGTGTGCGTGTGCGTGCGCGTGCGTGTGCGTGTGCGTGTGCGTGTGCGTGTGTGTGTGTGTGTGTGTGTGTGTGTGTGTGTGTCTCTGTCTCACACACACACGCTGCATTCTAAATGATAGTTAGAACTGAGGACTAGGAAGTCCTTTTTCTTAGTTGAAATGGCACACCACAACACACACACACCCACCTGCTGAGACAAACTTTCTCTTCTACACCCCCCACCTCCACCCCACACACACCCACCTCTCTAATCATTCTCAATATAAGGGTTTCGATTTTTTCACACCTATTGGAATTGTGTTCCCTTTTCAGTTCCTCACTGATTTTCCAGTGCTCCCCAAGCACACGCTTTACACTCCATGCCGAGGAGATGCAGATTGACATCGTGATTATGCTACACTGCTAGCTCGTGCAGGTTGTGTGGAGACGAGGACGTCGGGTTTGTTCAGCTGTTACCCCCACATTCTGATTATTGGTTCCATATTACTAATTTCGTAATGTAGGAAAATTGGAAGGCATGTTGATATGGTGTGCAGTGCTTAGCACTTCTGTCAGCAGATTGGTGAGAGCGTTTCTTTTTGGTGAGAGGGTTTCCTCCGGGTACTCCGGGTTTCCTCCCACAGTCCAAAAGACATGCAAATTTGGCTAATTAGTGGTTCCAAAATCTCCCCTAGGTGTGAGCGTGAATGATTGTGTGTATCGGTCCTTTGATGGTCTGGTGAGCTGTTCAGGGTACACACTGCCTTCGCCCCGAGTCGGCCGAGACCGACTCCAACCCATAAACACCGCGACCTTTATAAAGGATAAAATGTTTCAGAAAATTGATTCATTTCTTACGATAGTGGTTAGCACTTCCACCTCACAGCAAGTAGGTCTTGGGTTCGAGTCCCGGGCTCAGCGAGGACATTTCTATGTGGAGTTGGCATGTTCTCCAAGTACTTGAATGGGTTTCCTTTATGTACTCAGGTTTCCTCCCACAGTCCAAAGACATGCACATTAGGCTGATCCAAATTGCACCTAGGTGTGCGTGTGAATGAAGTGGTTGTGCGTGTGTTGCCCTTCGATTGTTTGGTGAGATGATCAGGGTGTTTGTCGATTGCCTATTGTCAGCGAAATTTTTTTGATTGTGTTTTCTCTCACATTTGATCCGTCTGATGCTTTCTTATGTTCTCCATCAGTTTAAGCATTCTTTCTTGGTTTTTCAGGTTTCAGGAGGATGTCTACTCCGTGCAGGTTCATCTGAACGACTACCTGGACATCGTGTGTCCTCATTACCCTCAGGGCACGGTGCCGTCTCAGGAGGCTGAGCGCTACGTGCTGTACATGGTGGAGTTTGAGGACTTTGAGGCATGCCGGCCGCAGTCCTATGAGCAGATGCGCTGGGAGTGTGGCCAGCCGTTTGCCCTGCATGCGCCAGAGAAGTTCTCCGAGAAGTTTCAGCGGTTCACACCCTTCACCCTGGGCAAAGAGTTCCGCCCAGGCCAGAGCTACTACTACATCTGTGAGTCATAAATAACATTGTTGTTATAATTATTTCCCCATGTGCCACTACTATATTTGCTAACACAAACTTATTTAAAACGTACAAGCCACAGAAGACGTAATGCTAAATGCTAAATCTAATATTGGACTCCGGCTCAGATTTCAGTGCAGGAACCGTTGTTTGTACCGCAGCGCATGCAGAAGTGCACATGTCAAGCGAGTGGATGACTACATCATGCAGGCCCACGCCCATGAAGGTCCAAATTTAAATTTATAGTACCCCAAGCCACTAGAAAAGAATTTTGAGTGCATGAGTCAAGTCCATGTGCCCTTTTAGTCCATCGGTAATGAATAGGTCCCTGGAGTTGTCATGCGAGTCTGCACTCTGGACTACGTGTCTTCTTGGCTGCACTGTGAGCCACATGTACTGAATAATGATGGTTAGGTTTGATTTGTTTTTGTATGCAGGCAGGTTTGAGTATAAGGTAGACTTAAAAAAAAAAAAAAAAAAAAAAAAAAAAAAAAAAAAAACGAAGTGGAAAAAGTGTCCATGTTTATTTCAGGTTCAGCCTTTGTTCTATAAATCACAGGAATAATTTGTCTTATACGCCACTCGGATGAAAGCTGGACGTCATTAATATCCACCTGCACGCTGAAGCCGTTTCACCAGAAAATGAGAGAAAGACGATTAGACCACACAAGGCTGTAATTGAAGACTGAAAGCATGACACATTGTTTACTTGTCCAGATGGTCAAGCTTAGAATTTCTCGCTAGCTAAAAGAAAAGAAGGCAGATTATACCTTTTAGTTTCGTTCTATCACTTACCCAACTTTCATTCATTCTTCATTTTTTTCTTCTTTCGTCAGCCAAACCGCTCCACCACCATGGACAGGAGTGTCTGAAGCTCCAAGTGGATGTCATTGCTAATGATGGTGAGCATCACTCAGACCTAAATGACATGTTATGCGTTGTGACGTTGTGAGGAAGAAATGTGTAATGTGTATTTATTCGCTCTTCAGGATCACAGGAAGCGAGAGTTGGATCGGGAAAAGGCGGGCACACTACCTCAAACCATTTACCTGCAGGTAACCCTTTATTTTAATTCTACTTCAGCACGCACTTTTAAAGGGCTGATGTGGAATGTATTTACTGTAATAAATCATAAAATGATCAGGATAAATCATCAGATCAAGAAAAATTGTGCGTGACTATCAACCTGTCTATCAAACTATCACAGGTTCGAATCCAGGTGAATGGACAGGAGACCATGGGAGTTACTACCTCCCAGCCAATCATGGGCGTCTGTGAGCTCATGCATGAAGGGGGCGGATATCACGTTCCCTCTGAGTGTGTTAGGTCGCCCCCGAATGCACACGACTGGCAGATCGTAAAGATGAGGGTGGAAGCATCACTTGTACTGGAGGGGGCAGGTGCTTGCTCAGGCCCCTCCCTAGTGGGTGTTGGTCGCCTGATAGGGAGGCAATACTTGACAAGTGGGAGCTGGTTAAAAATTCAGGGAAAATCAATAGACAATAAAATAATACATTTCTGCTCTGTGACTCTGTTTCTCTTTTGTCCTTGGGTGACCCACCCCAATCCCATTTTGACACCCCGAGTTGCCAGATACAAAGCAAATTTCCAGGCAGTCAGCATGCTGGAGCCATGCATAGATTTAAACAACATTCATGAGCAGAAGTGCAGAAGAACGTGGGCAAATTCTGACAATGACTTTAAATAAGACTGCCAAGAGCCCAGAAGGATTTTTTTTTTTTTTTTTTAATCTTTAAGCTTCAGCTAAGGTTCTACTAACGTTAACAAATTCTTCTTTACAAAATTTTAAAGTAATCTGAGCATTCGAGTACTCGCGGTCGTACACACAGTCATACTTCGGGTCATATCTCTGTAGTCCATGGAGTACCAATGCAGTGAGAATTTAAGAAACAACGCCGGTGATCCGAACTAGCGCCGGCTAATGCAGTTATGCTAACACATGCTAACATTAACCGTTTCACTTCTCTTCACTGGTTCCGTGTCCTCAACCTAACAACTTTCAGTGTTGTACTGTAGGTGGGACATACCCTGAACACAATCACACCCACACCCACACCTAGGGGCATTTTGGAACGGTTACTTAGACTAATGTGTATGTCTTTGTACTGCGAGAGGAAACCGGAGTACCTGGAGGAAACCCAGGCATGCACAGGGAGAACATGTAATCTCCACCAAGAAACGCAGTGAAAGTCACAGATGTTCCGGATGAAATTTTAATAATGTTTTAATTAAATAAGCATGAAGACGTTGATGAAGGTTGGATTGATTAAGTCAGTAATGAGTACCAACTTTTTTCTGTCTCTCTTCTCACAGACGATCCAGTCGTGCTGCCGGTTCAGAAAAATGTGCCACCCAACTGTGCAGTCAGGCCGGCGTTCCTGACCATCATTACAGCCCTGTTCCCTTTATTACTACTGCTGGTTGTGCAGTAAGAACATTTTAAAGCACTAATGTGATCCAGGAATGAGATGAAGGTGGCATGAGGTAACCAATACATACAGAAGAAATTCTCAGAAAGCCCAGCGCTGGCCACTGGGGAAAGGAGCAGAGGAGCTGACTGATGCTGTTTTGTTTATCACCATAATTGGTTTGGTCTGCTCTCCTGGTCTGAGACAGTCAGCAATAATGTGGTCAGTTTTCCTGAAAGGACGATTCCTGGAAGGGGAAATAGCCCATGCTCACAGCATTCCTTTTTTTCCTTAGACAGACCTTACGTTTGGGGGAAAGTACCCGGAGGAACGATGAACGATAAAGAACTCCAGGATTGTTCAGTGCTCAGGGTCTTATCACCAGACCAAGGCAGCATTTGTCTTAAGGACGTCCCGTAATCGAATGAGCCAAAGATCACCGACGCTTATCACTAAAGTGTAAAACGGTTTCGTTTTTGTTTTGTTTTCATGTTCCATGTAGCAGCAAAGAAGCACACGGCACAAGTTTTTATTACGTTACCAAATCAACTGGAAGTCACGATACACACATACATATACACACACCATGTGCCATACAAGGACGCATTGTAGCACACACACAGAGACAAGCTTGTTTTTTTGTACGTTATATTTCAAGAGTTCTTAAGTTATTCACAGTGCTGCAGAATGATACAGCTGTATATAAGGAGCAAAAGATCCAACCAGTTATTATTTGGTGAGAAGAAAAGAAGAGTAAACAAGAGAGAGAGAGCGAGTGAAAGAGAACGAGAGTGAATGAGTGAGAGTGAGTGAGCGCTAGAGTTGGAGCAAATTGTAAGAATTTGCTAATTTACCAAAATGGACACACTAATCTCCAGTCTGTGTTTTTAGATGAGTGGAAATGCATTTGAGGCATAAACCACACACACGTGCGCGCGCTCTTTCTTCTATGTGCTTTTTCCTCTTTAAAGCTTCTAAAAGAGGATTGTACTTTATATCTCTAAACTGTGAGAGTTTCATCTCAGTATTTGATGTTCAGTAATTACATGTACTGTATACGATATTCATGCATATCAAAGGTCGGAATCCACAAACAACTAATTATTTAAATACAGATATTTCCACACCATGTGCACAGATGTGTAGCATTGAACCTAAAGTGGTGGAATGGGAAGGTGCTCCTTGCGTCTTCTGTCGTCATGCATTTTTCATGCTGCTGCGGGGTTCGAACCAGCAACATTTTAATCCCAAACCTGCTTCTCTAACCATCATGCCACAGCTGCCCCCCGTTTTCTAGGGACAAACATCCATTCACATTCACACTCACACCTAGGGGCAATTTAGCATAGACAGTTGACCTGATGTGAATGTCTTTGGACTGTGGGAGGAAAACAGAGAACCCAGAGGAAACCCATACAAGCACAGGGACTACATGTAAACTCTCTCACCCTCACCGGACACAGGCTTGAACCCATGACCTTCGTGATGTTAGGCAGAAGTGCTAACCACTACATTCTTTAAATATATATATATATATATTATATTATTTCAGATAATGAATAAATCCCTGTAGATCCAGACTTTTCAGGACGCACCTATGTGTACAGCAGGGTCCAAAAATCTGAAAGCACTACTGAAAAACTTATAATATTATCGACAGAAACTCTACTGAAAAGTAGAATGCGTGAAATAGTTTCACGAACTTCTTTTTTTTTTTTTTGCGCTTTAATGACGGTGTTCACTCGAGCTGGACTGGACTCCATGAAACTTGACAGTCCATTTTAAATAAAATCTATCAGCAGGTCGTCTGATCACACACTTCAGTAGAAGAGATTAAACATGAGGGGAATCATGAATCATTCTCAATATTACACATTTGGTTCTGTTTACGCGGGTATCTCACAGAACAGCGGATCCTGACCAACCGACTACAGTTTAGGTTTCGTCAGAATTCATAAAAGGTTGCTAA
The DNA here is from genome assembly GCA_030014195.1 of Neosilurus mollespiculum. Lineage (NCBI taxonomy): Eukaryota > Metazoa > Chordata > Actinopteri > Siluriformes > Plotosidae > Neosilurus > Neosilurus mollespiculum. Next base: position 1,810,148 of record JAQMYF010000011.1, on the reverse strand, counting down.
AAATTTCACAAACAATTGTTAGGGTTATGTTCAACTTTCTTTGCGAATGTATTTTTCACTAATCACTAAAGTTCTTTTTGAGTAGTGAACACAGTCCTGGGGGGAGGGGGGTATTCTTTTTCTTCCTCTTCTTTCCATCTCATCTGCTGCCAGACAAAGTAATTCTTCCTCAAGGGCAGCAGCATGTTGGGCTTCTTCCTGACAAAGATCCATTTCCATACTCTGGAAGTCCATGTTTTATATCTGGGGGGGCGGGGGGGGGGGTTTGCTCTTTAGCTCATGCCCACAAAGTGGCTCAGGAGCGATAGGAATGGGTTCCGTCCATCCGTCTGTCCGTCACACTTTAGTTTCCGAACATTTACTTGCCGCGCACTGAAGCTGGAGCTTTCAAACTTAGTATGTCGCCTCACTACTATGAGTGCTAGGATGAGTTTGTGTGCGAGTGACCTTGACCTGCTTTTCAAGGTCACAGAGGCAAAACTGTATATTAGGTTCCTGGACATTTACTTTCTGTGCGCTGAAGCTGGGGCTCTCAAACTTGCTTTACTTGTTCTACATTGGCATATTATGAAATGCTCTTTTTGGCGGGAGCATCTGGACCCCTGTGGTCTTATTTATTTATTTTTTTTATAGGGTTGGGTCCTTCAACAGGAGTAAAGGTGACTTAATTCCAAGTATCGCCTGGTATTTTACCGGGAGTTGGCAAAAGGTCGCAAACAGGTAAGGTAGCAAAAAAGTTGCTAATCTTTAGCAAACACTGAAGCTACCATTCGCTAATATTTGCCACCCTGTCTTTTGCAAACACTTATTAATAATATAAATGTTGCTAAATGTAGCAAAATGATAATGCGAACCCTGATTTTCATCAACTTTCGTCGGAGAAGTTGGCGGATCCAAAATTCTCTACGTTTGTCAGCATTCACTGCTCCGTGAGCTACAGGCTTTAAATAGGAAATAAAATCTAGAGCAAAATCTTGAATGAAGTTTTCATGTAATAACTGATAATAAGATGTGTGTGTATATACAGTATGTGTAAATATAATATTGAATGTCAAATATTGGGATTAAACTCATAGTTAACGGTTAATATGAGCTTTATTATGTAAGAGACGACATACAGCAGAAGGGTTATTAATAATAATATAAATCCCGTCAGGGTGATCTGGACCCTGACTCATAACACAGGGGTTCCCAATCACCCTGGAGGTCTTAATTTCATGAAACAAAAACCCACATTATGCATCTTAATACACTGCTATGTTCTAAAGAAATCGGCTCCATATCTATAATTAGACCCAAACCCTGGATTTAGTAAATATTTTTATTGCCTTCACACTCTATGATGACACACTCTATAGCAAAGTTCTGTTACACTTAACCATGTTTAAAAAAGAAAAAAAAAATCAAATAAAAACAAATCCAGAGCACCGAATGCCATAATTGACCAATCAGAATCTAGTATTCAAATGAGCCGTGTGATACAATAGCTTAAACGGGAATTGAGAGTTCAGTTCTGACCGGCTGCATGTACATCCCATCATACCGACATGATTTCCTGTGTACATCGCTCTGATCGAATCATCAAATGCTATATATCTATGTGTTTTATATTATTTACATATATATAAAAATATATATATATATATATATATATATATATATATATATATATAAACATGATGTTTGGTAAATACTGTAAATGTGAAATTCTTATGTGAAATAAATATTATTTTTGGAAGATTTTGAGTAATGGTATCTTTATTTAAACCAGTAAATGAGGAAATACTTGTAACTTACACACACAAACACACACACAGCAGAACCTTTCCCACTTGGTATTATGAGTTCTCACTGTGGAATGAAACACTCTCACGTGCAGTGTACAAGTTCACTTCTGTTCACGGCTGTAAAGTGAAGTCAGAATATTTATGAGGCGGTGTGTCCCCTCTCGTTCGCTGGCTTTAACAGGGACCATCTGTTTAATGTGTGTGTTAGCTTGTATGTGTGTTGAGTCTCAGGAGGTTTGTGAGTACTTGTGGAACGTTGTACTGACCTGTCAGCGCGGATCCGTTTGTCTTGAACTAAATTTCCTTTAATAACCTTTTGTACTAACTTGATTTGACACTTATAGTTTTTCTACTGTTCTCTCTCTCTCTCTCTCTCTTTCTCTCTCGTTCTGAGCTCTTGACCTGCCTTTTCACCCCATTCCCGTTCTCTCTCTTTCCCTCTCCCTCACCATCCCCATTGTTCCACCCTTCCTCTTGCTCATCTCCAGAGGCGTCCACTTTTTTTTTCCTTTTTTTATGACTGTCTGTAAAAACAGCTGTCACGCTGTAGCTCATGTGCCTGATCCCATGTGCTTTCAAAACAATGGCCCTGTGAGTGTAAATCACACACTTCTTCACCTCTGTGACCTCGGCTGAAGGCGGCGGACAGGTTCAGAGGTGATGTGGAGCTCATCATTGGACAATCACTCTTTAAACACCGCAAGTGAGACAGAAAAGCTACCAAGAGAGACAGAATTGAGGCGCCAGATGTATGTACTGAGGGCACAGAAGGCAAGCGACGGTATGTGGAAGGTCTAAGAGGTAATGAAGAAATGTACACGTGGTAGAAAAATGTGAGTATAACTGTAGGGTTTAATATCTTCGGACTGTTTTCTGCTCAGAAAGCTTATCTTATTGTTCTATTAAAATAATCCAAATCTTTATCTAAACCTATCTATAAACTTTTTAAACAAAAAACTAATGTCAGGCTTGAGCTTCAGTAACGTTGTGGGGATGAAGCTGGACTCTCTTTATATTCTACTGTTTTTCATATTGATAATTCAGTACATATTATTCACTGATAGACTTATTATAAATACGATTATTTTATAAACACACACACACAAACACACACACAAATAGTCTTTTTGTCTTGTTATCTTTTATCTTTATTTGCAGGCGGAATGGTGGCGCAGCCTCACTGTCTCGCCTCACAGCAAGAACGTCCTGGGTGCTATTCCTGGATTCAGGACGTTTCTGTGTGGAGTTTGCATGTTCTCCCCGTGCTTGCGTGGGTTTCCTCCGGGTACTCCGGTTTCCTCCCTCAGTCCAAAAACATGCACAATAGGTTAATTGGCTGTTCCAAATTGCCCCTAGGTGTGTGAATGGTTGTGTGTGTGCTGGCCCTGCGATGGCCTGGCAAGCTTTTCAGGGTGTACCCCGCCCTTGCCCAGCGTCGGCTGAGATGAGCGCCAACCTCCTCGCAACCCTAATTAGGATTAAGCGGCTTAGAAAATTAATAAATTCATCTTTATTCTATAATTGGAATGGAGCAACTGTGTGCACACAATTTCCTCTGGGGTCAATATTCTGATAGAACTGTTTTGGCTTTTGGCGCACTCAGTAATAATAATAATAATAATAAAGGATGGCACGGTGGTGTAGTGGTTAGTGCAAGAAGGTCCTGGGTTCAAGTCCCAGGCTCGGCAAGGGTGTTTCTGTGTGGAGTTTGCATGTTGTTTATTTGAAGGTTTGTGAGGGTTTCCTCCAGGAACTCCAGTTTTCTCCCACAATCCAAAGACATGCACAGTAGACTAATCGGCTGTTCCAAATTGCCCATAGGTGTGAGTGTGAATAGTTGTGTGTGTTTTGGCCCTGCGATGGCCTGCTGAGCTGTTTGGGGTGTACCCTCAGTTTTGGCTGAGATAAGCTCCAGCCTCCCTGTGACCCCAGTAGGATTAAACGATTCGGTAAATAAGTGAGGTGAGTAATAATAATATGCCTTTCTCACACCCATGGTCAATCAAATAATTAAAAAAAAATGTAAACAAAAAATATAAAAACCACCTGTAAGATCTGTCAGGATGTATGTTCAGTGGTTTAGCTGCTCCTTGAAAAATTGTTTTGGACACTAAAAATTTTGTCTACTGTGCAATACTTTAAAAAGAGAAGCTGTCTTTCCTTCCTGAGTTTCCGCTCTTTCCTGCAAAACAGATATGTTTCCCCTGACAGCTCGTTCACTATCAGTATGACTGTCATTTTTGTAAATTCAGCGTGTTTTAGTTTGCTCACATTACACGGGCTAATGACGTCTGCACCTCTATATTAAGATAAATATATTGAGTTTGGTTCCCTGAGGTATGTAAACAAACGAAATGATTTTACTTAGAACATCAAGATTGTTCAAAATATCTGTTTTTACAGGTTGCGGTTTATTCTTAAGAAATAAAAGCAGAAGTAAAACAACACCACATGGCTGCTAACACCTTTGGATTTGCCATATTGTAGTAATTAAAGATATGAAAGAGTCTTTTGACAGGAAACACCCTTATTATCATGTTGAAACTTGGCCCCGAAATATGAGGCCCTGAAACACTGGGAATGCAGTTTTATTAAAGGCTGTCCTGAGTCAGAGCAATATCTGGCAATAGTCTGTCTTGCAAAACGATGAGTGTCGATGCCCATGTGTTCTTGATCAAGACAGCGAGAAGTAGTGAACAATCAAGTGGTATTAGTAATGAGCCCTGCTTACATTTATTCACTTAGCAATGGAACAAAAGGAAAAGATAAAAATATTTATTGAGAAAATTTGTACATTTATTCATTTGCCGAACAGCATTATCCTAATAGGGTCGCAGTAAGGCTGGAGCCTATCTCAGGCAACACTGGCAACACAGCTCGCCAGTTCATCACAATTTGGAACAGCCACTTAGCCTACTGTGCATGTCTCTGGACTGTGGAAGAAAACCCACACAAGTTTTTAATATTCACTAATGCCACATGCAAGTGACTATTTTGTTTCTTTAATACGTATATCGCGCAAATATGTTTGAAATTCTTTGCAATGATTTCACGAACCAGGCGACCAAAATGCGTTGCCACGAATGTTGGAAAAGCCAGTCGCTGCCAATTAAATCTTTTAGCATATTATCGCTTCCTATATAATCTGGCTGACGTAGCCCCCGATCATGATTATATACAAGACCGGAACACAAGACCAGAAAATACCTTCGCATGACATGCCTTTAAAGAATAAAATCCACCATTCTGGTGTGAAATGCTACGTTTCAACACCCAGGCTTGTGTGTATAATCTATGCCGCCAGCTCTTTAAATATCTTTGTGCATAAAAGTAAGCAGATAACCTCGCCAACAGAAGAGCCTCAGGAGTTTCAACAACAACACTATCAACTTCTGTGACTGGTGCGTGAACATTTCAAAAACTTTCAAGCAGGTAATTTTCTTCCAAATGTATTTAAATCTATCAATAATGTGGTTAAATATCTACATTACACACATAGTCATTCTTAAATTTCCTCCTAACATTCAGAACATAATATGAAGCTATTACTATATCTAACATTATCTTTTATAATATGCTACCTGTTAAAACTATACATGGTTATATTACTTATAGCATTTTAGCTACAGTACAGATAACAAAAATAAATTTTTACATCTGTTATTTACATCAGGAAACTTCAGGCACCTGGTCTGTCCCTGCTCTTAGCCTTGAAACTTGTCTAAGGTCTAAGGTTAATTTTAAATATGTGTATACTTTCCTACATCATTTTTGTGTGTGTGTGTGGTTATTTGATATAAGATTGTTATTCCAGACAAATTACAATTAATGTCTTCATAAATGTCATGACTACATAAATTCACAACAGGGTTTGTTTTTTACATTATTTAGAGTATGTATAATTTTTTGTATGCAGCCAAATTATTTATCCTTTACATGTTTTTAACTTTAGCCAGCTGTGTTTTTTCATTGCTGTTTATCTCTTCTATATGACCGGCTAAGCAGCTAGCCGGCTGCTCCACCAAGCAGCCAGCCGATTTCATTGCAGCTGGCTGGCTTCCAGGTCTACACAACAAATTTGATAATGAAAAGAGACGGCCACAAATTGCTATTCACGTCAGTCACTTTTCTATCACACCTCTAGTGTGATCATCCCGTAAGGTGAAATTAGGGTGTTGTTTGTGATTAAGACCTCACTGTCACAACATTTTGCCCATAACTGTGGAATCACTCATAACCTGAAGGGGACTGAATATATTCCGAACCCATTCATTCATTCATTTTCTAAGCCACTTAATCCTAATTAGGTTCGCGGGGAGGCTGGTGCCCGTCTTAGCCGACTCTAGGCGAGGCGGGGTACACCGTGAATAGCTCGCCAGACCATTGCAGGGCAATACGCACACAACCATTCACACGCACTCTCACACCTAGGGGCCATTTGGAACAGCCAATTAGCTTGCTGTGTCTGTTTTTGGACTGTGGAAACTGGAGTACATGGAAGAAACCCACACAAGCACGGGGAGAACATGCAAACTCCACAAATCAAACCCAGGCCTTTTTGCTGTGAGGCAGACGGGCTAACCACTGTGCTGCCTATTTTCAGGGCGCTGAATATGAAATTTTAATATTTGTACTTTTCCATTTTGTGTGAAGCTTTTGAAGATTTCTTCACAGGTTTTGTAATACAAGGCTCTCTGCCTGTGAGTAAAAAAATATCATTAAATAGATATATTTGGGAAAAAATGTGAAGTGCAGTGTTAAGACCAGTGTGTTTGAAAAATCAGTCACATCTAGTAGAACATTTTCTTACTGGATCTGGAGAACTTGTAGCAATCAATGGATTTGAGAAACAGCCAAAAAAATCTTTCAATCCAATATTATATTAAATAATTCCAAGAAGAAAACTGATGTGTTCATTCATTACTGGCAGTGGATTGGTCAGAGAGATCTGAGAGATCTGGGATTTCCAGTCTGACTGTGAAGTGATGGTTGTTTTCCAGAGCATGCAGATACTATTCTGAATTGGTTTCCACCAGCTTATATGCAGTGTGGCTCAGATTGGACTACATGAGTATGGGCTCTTCTGCATGGCGTGATGATGAAGGACTGTGATGTGTGAAAGATGACATACACCTAAAACATTCCCTGAGCTTTTAAACCCTGCTATACTGTATCTGCAGTGTGAATTGCAGGTTTTGAAGGGTTGTTTGTGTTCAGTTTTGCAGGCATCTCTGGTTCAATTTTGACGCAGGAGATACCATATCTGAAGATACCAGAATACAGTCCAGCACGGCATCCTACGTGCATCCTAGAAGGCTGAACTAGTTTACAAAATTCCACTCATTCCATATATAGCTGATAGCACAGGGCACAAAACTCACTGTGCACATTTGCATGTTCCCATCACTCAAAACCACAGATAGTGTTTGAGGTTTGCTTTGAAAGGTCATTCCAATTCAATTACGATTCCTGCTTTTACCCTACAGCCACACTGGAGGCTCCTTTATCCTCTGCTAATGAGATACTGCTGTTTTTGGTTCCTCTGTGCTCCATCAAGCAGCCAGCCATCTGAGACACACTTCAACTTACTCCTCTCAACTCGGAGGAGCAGGGGTTTTACGCTGAGAAAAGCCTTGCCACCTTGCGAAGGAATCTCATTTCAGCCGCTTGTATTCATGATCTTGTTCTTTCGGTCACTACCCAAAGCTTGTGACCATAGGTGAGGGAAGGAACATAAATCAACTGGTAAATTGAGAGCTTAGCCTTCTGGCTCACCATGACGGACTGGTACAAGCTCTGCTTTACAGCAGAGGCTGCACCCACCTGTCGATCTCCCATTCCATCCTTCCCTCATTTGTGAACAAGACCCGGAGATACTTGAACGCCGCCACTTAGGGCAGGACCTCATTCCAGACCTGGAGGGTGCATTCCACCCTTTTCTTATATGAGAACTTCGGCCTCAAACTTGGAGGTGATTCTCATCCTGGCCGCTTCGCACTCAGCTGCGAATCGCTCCAGCGAGAGCTGAAAGTCCCAGCTTGATGAAGCCAAAAGGACAACGTCATCTGCAAAAAGCCACCAAATGGCCACCAAATGGCCACCAAACCAGAACCCCTCATCACCTTGGCTGCACCGACAGCCTTGGCAGACTCCAACCCAGACCCATTCACCAGAAATGAATTTGACCTGTTGTTACCAATGTGGACCAAGCTCTGGCTAAGAGACCTAATGGCCCATAGCAATGGGTCCAGTACAACGTACTCCTGGAGCACACCCCACAAGATAACCCAAGGGACACAGTTGAAAGCCTTCTCTAAATCCTCAAAACACATGTGAACAGATTGGGCAAACTTACATGCCCCCTCCAGGATCCTGTAGAGTGTAGGGTAGACTTTCCTGGATAGGCTGAGGAGTGTGATATCCACGATAGTTGGAACACACCCTTCGGTCCCCTTTTTTAAAAAGGGGAACTACTACCCAGAGGACCGGCTAATCCAGAGGTACGGCCCCCGATGACTATGCGATGTTGCAGAGATGTGTCAACCAAGACAGTCCTATAACATCCAGAGCCCTGAGATATTCAGGGCTGATCATATCCACCCCCGGACTCCGGCCACTGAGGAGCTTTTTAACTGCCTCGGCGACCTCAGCCCCAGCAATGGGCAAAACCCCACCCAAACCCCCCAAGGTGTTCCTCCTTGTATTGGTGGGATTGAGGGGGTCCTCTAAGTATTTCTTTCACCTCCCGACAACATCCCCAGTGGAGGTTAGCAGCTCCCCACTTCCACTGTAAACAGTATTTGTTGAACTGCTTCCTTCGGCATTGGATGGTGGTCCAGAACCTTTTTGAGGCCAACCAATAGTTGCTTTCCAGGCCCTCACTGAACTCCTTCCACACATAAGATTTTGCATTGGCGATAGCCCGGGGTGCTGCATGTTTGGCCTTCTGGTACCTGTCTGCTGCCTCAGGAGTCCCACAGGCCAAAAAGACCCAATAGGCCTCCTTCTTCAGCTGGGCCGCCCCTCTCACCACAGGTGTCCACCACCAGGTTCAGGAGTTACTGCCACGATGGGCACAAATGACCTTCCAGCCACAGCTATGGGCTGCCACCTCAATAATCGAGGCACAAAACATGGCCCATTCTGATTCCATGTACCCTGCCTCTTTTGGGATGTGGTTGTAGCTCTGCCAGAGGTGGGAGTTAAAGGCCCTTCTGACAGGAGACTCTGCCAAAGTTCCCAGGAGACCCTGACTACATGCTTGTGCCTGCCAGGTCTGGAGGGTGGCGTCCCCCGCCATCAGAGCCAGCTCACCACCCGGTGGTGATCGGTTGACAGTTCAGCTCCTCTCTTCACCTGAGTGTCCAAAACAATCGGCCCCAAGTCCGATGAAACAACTACAATGTCGATCATGGAACTGTGGCCTAGGCTGTGGACACCCTTATGTTCGAACATGGTGTTCATGATGGACAAACCATGATGAGCACAGAAGTCCAACAACGAAACACCATTTGGGTTCAGATTAGGGAGGCCATATCTACCAATCACACCCCACCACCCAACTCACAACGCACCCGACCCCTATAGCCTCTCCCACAGGTGGTGGGTCCATGGGAGGGTGAACTCATGTTTCCTTTTTGGGCTGGGCCTGGCCAGGCTCCATGGGCAGAAACCTGACCACCAGGAGCTCACCTTGAAGTCCCTCCCCCAGGTCTGGCTTCAGGGGGGACCCTGGTAACCTGGGTCCAGTCAAGGGGAACCGAAAACTTGTTTTTCTTCTGAACCACGCTTAGTCTGGACCTTCACCTAGGACCTGTTTGCCTTGGGTGACCCTACCAGGGGCGTAATGCCCCCAACAACAAAGCTCCTAGGATCATTAGGACACGCAAACCCCTCCAAGGCAGTAAGGTGGCGATTCAAGGAGGGGAGAGACCGGAGCACCCGGACAAAACCCACACAAGCACAGGGAGAACAAGCAAATTCCACACAGAAACCCAGGACCTTCTTGCTTTGAGGCAGACGCACTAACCACTATGCCACCGTGCCGTTTTAAATTAAATTTATGCAAAAATATAGAAAATTCTAAAGGGTTTCCAAACTTTTAAGCAGCACTCAAACCACATGTAACTCATGTAAGGTTGGCCAGAAGAGGATTATTTTTTCTTTTGTGTTCGTGACCCCTTTCATTTCTCTCATTTGGTCATGGTCTTTATTTGGACTTGGTCATGATTTGGACCTAGACCTTTTTGATCCAAAAACTTGGTCTTGGTGTGGGACTTGGTGTTGGACTTGTCTTTGACTTGACTGCAGCTCTATATCCACCCTCATTCGTACATATGATGGCACTTTTAATGCTGAACTTGTGAAAAAACTCACTGGAACCAAAGCAGATCACATGATTCATAAAACTAGATTTACTGTATTCCAGCAGGGAGCAACAGTCATCTCACTCATTAATCAAAAATGTGAGGTCCCTGCTATTATAGAAATCACAGAAGTACTAATAACTAATGACAATGACTAAACATCCAAATATCACAGAGACATGGGCCCTAGGACAGAGAGGAGCCACAGGAGCCATGTGGAGCCCTAAACAAGAGAGTGGAACACAATCAATCACCCAGAACTGGGGCATTCTACCTCATCAACAGATTATTCCAGGGGAGTGGATCTCTCTGGATCAAAGCGTCATTGATTTGTGATTCTTTTGGTCCATTTTGGAAAGCTAGTGCTAATATTGGATGATTAACATGACACTACACTTCTGTTTATTAATAACTGCGTGCCATTAACTAGCTTTACTAACCTCCATCCATTATCTATACCACTTATCCATCAGGGTTGTGGTGGAAACTGGAGCCAATCCCAGCTGACTACAGGTAAGAGGTGAAGTTATACCCTGATCAGGTCTCCAATCTATTACAGGACTAACACAAACAGCCATCCACATTCACATAGACACCTATGGGATATTTAGAGTAGCCATTTGATCCAATGTGCATGTCTTTGTCCTTTTGGAGGAAACCAGATCACCAGGAAAAAACCCACACATGCACAGAGAACATGAAAACTCCACACAGAGATTCCTTTGGCTATGATTCGAATCCCTTACCTTTCTGTGACGCAACAGTAAGATTAATAACCACTGAGTCCTTATGACGCTCTTCTAAACTACCTTAGTTGACTCTGGGCAGGGCGGTGGTTGATGTCTCTTCCAAGGTACATATTCCCACCTCGGGCTCTGTGTTCTTTGGGTAGGTTTCATGTTTCTGAGCAGGAAAAAGTGGTTACTGAAGATCTTTAAAGACTGGCGTTTGATGATCCATGAAATCCTCAGTTAGGTGCGATAGAAAAGTGACTGAAATGAATTTGCGACTGTCTCTTTGCATTCTCAAATTTGTTGTGCGACATTCAACGGCATCGCATTTTGGTCACCTGGTTTGTGAACTCTCGTGAAAAATTTCAAATATGTCTCCATGAAATCCTCACTTAGTGAGTGATCACACTAGAGGTACAATAGAAAAGTGACTGACGCAAATTGATTGCTTTGCAATTTTTTTGCAAATTTTAAAATATCCGTCAAGAAGTTTTGCAACTCCACATGCAAGCCAATATTTTGTGGCTTGAATACATATATTACTCAAAAGACACGAGAAAACTTTTGGTTTGATAAAAAGCAAATCTCCTGTGAATCAGATGTGTTTTGTTAGTTGTTTGTTCTCAAATCGTTCGCTTTTTATTTCCGCATTATTAGCATGAACAAAATGTGAATAAAATCTGAATGCTGACAAAATATACAGAATTTGACGGATGCCAGCAAGTCTCAAACTTTCCGTGTGGAAGTCTCCAACTTGATGTTTTTCCTTGTGAACAAAAAATGAATAATTTGTGAGCAAAACGACAACTTTACTACCTTCTCGCAACATGTACGTCAGAGCCTCATTTTGCAACATTTGCAGAAATTTCAAACGTTTGAAATTTTTTGTGTCATGTTCACGAACCAGGCAACCAAAATGTGATGCCACAAATGAAAATTTGGCAATGAAAGGGGACACCTTTCATTGCCTTTCGCGTCAGTCGCTTTTCTATTGCACCTCTAGTATGATCACGCCCATAGTGCGAACCCCAGTTCCATTTGTTAAGGCATCTGCTAAATGACGAAATGTAAATGTTAAAGCAAACTTTAAGTGTTCATGTATATGAACTGTTTAGTCTACAGAGGAACATTACTAAATGTTAGGACACCCTTTGAAAATGCAGCTGAGGTATGATCTTGCGAGTTCCCTTTCTCTAAAGCAGTAAGATTTTTTTCCTTTTTTTTTCGGGGGTTCCAAAAGAAATAAAGGATAAAGGAGAGGTGCATTTGAAGCATTGCCACAGGGCTCAGTCTGCACTCTACTCCCAGTCCTTTTTTGGCAAACAGAGTATGTGCTTTAATCTCCACACCTTGTTAACAGATGTTAGCGAAGCTTTTCACTAATCAGCTTAAACAATAAGATTTACAGTACCTGAAATGCTTGCCTTTGCAAATACGTTTAAGATGTTAGCCAGCATGCAGAACTCTCCGCTATGTTCCTCGCCGATTCTTTATTACATCCAGGGATATGTACTTGCCAGAGGCGCAGCATGTTTCTTCTCTTGGCATTCAGCGGAGTGTTTCTCTTTAGTTCAAACACATTTTCGGTATCGTAAAGGACTGTAACATTCTGTCCTACTTTTGTACAATTTAAGCAGCATTTTACAATCAGTTGAATATTAGATAATGGATATAAGATGCCTATATGTGTATAGAAAATACATTGTATAACAGGGGGGGGGTACTCATAGAGTGTAAGGTACCTTCAGCATGCAGCATGGATAATGTAGCATACAGTGTACATATATGGGTCCTGGTTTTCATTATCCATGTGCTCACTTGAGGATATTAAAGTCCATATATTGTTTTCAGTCAGGGTTCCATAGTAACTGCATGTCGGCACTGCTTTCAGAGTTATGAGTGTTCAAAATCTTATGACTTGATTTTGACCTTTCAAGGTCACTCAACATCAAATGTAACCATGTCATTTGTGTATATGGTTTCCTATCTGTCCCTCATTGCATATATGGCTATGTGTCACTTTGTTACTGAGAAATGAGCAGTTTCAGTTTTACTATAGAAAATGTCTATCTCCAGAAATACTGACCTTGCTTTGACCTTCACATTTCAAAATAGAATCCTCTCTGGGACTCAGGTAGGGTAGTGTCCCCACTAAATTTGGTGAAAATCCTTGTTTGGGAGTGGTCAACGTTTTGTTCAGACAAACAAACAAAATCAGTGGACTCCTGATTGAACAAAACTTTTGTCTCATGTTCATACACACTTAAACTTCAGAAACACCCTTAAAGTTTCACTTTCAGTTCTCAGGTATATTACAGTGGTGTCTCTGGGAAATAAAATGGAATCAGATCCAGGTCTTTCTGAAACCATTTGTTTCCTCCTGTACGCGAGTGTTAATGACCCCTGCACTGGCCACCATGATATTAATAACATCAGCATCTTTATTATTTCTCTTAAAATCGTTTCCCTTCTTCTATTTCTTAACACTTGATCTCAGACTTTTCCTCTTTCTACCAATCGCTGTTGCGCTGCCAAGTTATCACACATGCACAAAATTGTTCCTCCGGTCACACTGTCTCGTTATTGTTATTGTAAACAGATACAGAACCACAACAAGATATAGAACAGGTGAATTACAAATACTAAGCCAATGAGCTGGGGTGGTTTCACCAGAAAACCTTCATATTCATCCACCATTAAGTGTGTTGTTGTTTTTTACTAGAAGAATTTTTCATGTATGATGTAAGCCTGTAATTATAAAATTCTTTATAATCTGTACATTCGTCACTAATTCCATGTTGTTCCTTCTGTTGATCCTCTCAAAGAATTATACTGTAATCATCAGGAATAAAGAAAATGTCTTTAAAACTAATGCATATCACTTAAACTAATCCAAAAACACATCTGCGAGGTTGGAAACGCCTCATAAAAGTACAAAAGGGGAATTTTACTCTCCTTATCTTTATGTATAGTCAACAAACCTTTGTAACAATTGCTGCTTTTGTATAAACCAGGTCAAGAACACACCTTCCCAAGCCGCAGAGGGTTCGTTTGAAGAACCACAAACGGGATGAAGATATAATAAATGAGCTCAGACACAAGCGCACGATCTGCTTACTGACTGCAGTCCTAAGTCCTCTGGAGACTACAACGCCTCGTCAGCACTCCTTGTCGCATTCGTTCTAAAACAAGGCCCGCAGTGGCAACCAATCTGGACTCGGGTGGAGTCGGCGACTCACT